>JABCKW010000424.1:0-15598 GCA_014824385.1 Fusarium cyanostomum
TAATGGGGTGGGGCTCTTATACCAGACTAGTGTTGGTCTGGTTGTTTGATGCTGATCGTCGATTAGATAACAGTAGCGCACACTGGCATTCCCTCTCAAGAAAAATAATCAGATCAGGTGGAACAGAACAGCCCCGGATGGAGTTTTTTCTTCCTGCTTACCCTAGTCTCCCTGCACTTTATTTGTCTTGTTTTGTGCAATGACAACAGTGCGTGTGAGGATACGTACCGCTACCGCCCATTCCCGTCCACCACATGCAAGGCCGGTGACTGACGCGCCTGGGACGGATCTGATAACTCTAACTCCACAGTTGGGATCAACTCCCTAGCATCATGCCCACATCCACGTCCACGAGGGAAGCCAGAATGGGGTCTGCCCCACGGCGGCTTAACCAAGGCCTCTGTCCGACTGGCCCTGCACGTCCTGGGTCCTCAGTCTCGCTGCCCCGGACATTGTGAGTAGGCCGGGGATCATGATGGAGAACTGGGCTGTGCAACGGCACCTCGAGGGATTAAGCCGGCCATCGCCGAGGCCAGGCCACCCTTGGTCCGATTTGACGCCGTTCTTTCAGTCATAGTCAGCTGCTCTGGGGAGTCAGGTACATACTGTTACTGTGCGCGGTGGCAGAAACCCCTTGCCGCCTTCAACGAGTTGCTGAGGGGAGCTTGCTTTCTTTCCGAATATCTATATTCTCCTCTTTTCTCTCCCTTTGGCGGTTCCTTACTTCCTCCTCTTCTTCTCTCGCCTCCATCTCCCAGAGATCTTCTCCATCTTTCAGCTCATGTTCATCTCCCGAGTCTCTACCAGATTCTCGGAACTGCTGCTGAGGACCCCCCACGCATCTGCTTGCACTCATACCACGCGCTTGTTCTCGTCCCGGGCCTGGACCTCATCCCGTCCAACTGCCATCGTACAATCGACGCTTCAGCTTCGTGCAAGAGCCATTCCCGTAGCGTCAGATCCCCCGCTTGCATACCAGAATCGTCCCATATTCCCCCATCCCAAGACCTTTGCAAGCGTAACTGCAATGGGCTCACTTCCCGAAGAATCCCACGCTGTGCGTGTTCTCGTCCTCGGCGGCTGCTATGCAGGCCTGTCTGTTGCTGTCAATCTGCTCGATCTGAGCCAGGGATACTCTCCCCGCATGAACGCGGAGCCTTACATCCATCACGCTAATCTACCTCACTTCGACATTGAGATCACCATTGTCGATGAGCGGGATGGCTACTGTGGGTGAATTTCCGTGTTCAGTTCCGACTTCCCTTCTCAGATGAGTCTCAGTATTGTATAAAAGACTAGGAGTGCTGACCATAATGTATTAGACCATTTGATCGGCTCTCCTCTAGCTCTGGCCGACTCTGACTACTGCAAGAAGAACTGGGTCAAGTTCTCTGACATTCCTGGCCTCCAGGATCCCAGTATCAAGATCATTCAGGGCTCCGTCACCGACGTTGACCTTGCAGCAAAAACGGCCACCGTCTCGGCTCACCTCACCCAGCAGCTCAGCACTCATCATTATGACTATCTCGTCACCGCCACCGGCCTGCGACGCGTCTGGCCTGTTGTTCCCCAGTCCCTGACCAGGAAGCAGTACATGCTCGAGGCCGAGAACCACATCAATGCTGTCAACCATGCCAAGCACGGCGTCGTCGTTGTTGGTGGAGGTGCCGTCGGTATTGAGATGGCTGCCGAGCTCAAGATGGTCAAACCCCATCTTAAGGTGACCCTCATCCACTCCCGGGACAAGCTCCTCTCATCCGAGGGCCTGCCCGATGAGACCAAGGATGTCGCTCTCCAACTGCTTCTCGAGGCCGGTGTTGAGGTTCTCATGAGCCACCGCCTAGCTTCTACTAAGAAGCTCGAGACAGCCGACGGCAGCGCGAAGCACGAGATCGAGTTCTACAATGGCCACAAGATGGTCGCCAGCGAGGTCATTATGGCTGTCTCCAAGAGCATTCCCACCTCCAAATATCTGCCGACATCGGCCCTTGACGAAGAGGGATACGTAAAGATCAAGCCCAAGTAAGTGAAAGCATCTCCAGGGGCTAGTTCGACACCCGCTAACTTACCTTTCCAGCCTCCAGTTCGAAGACGGCACCCCTAACGCTGAGTACCACTTTGCGGCCGGCGACATCGCCAAGTGGTCCGGCATCAAGCGATGCGGTGGTGCCATGCACCACGGCCACTACACGGCGCAAAATATCCACCAATCCATCATCAGTCATCGAACTGGCCAGGCCCCCCAGTACAAGGAGCTCAACCATTTCCCTCCCGTGATCGGCCTTGCCGTCGGTAAGAAGGCTGTCGCGTCCAGTCCCGATTCAGGCACCATTTCGGGCGAGGATGTTGCTCAAGCCTACTTCAGGGACGATCTCGGTTGGTCAAGTAAGTCACAAAGCAGCTCTGCAGCATTTAATAGTCTTGAAACTAAGTGTTATAGTTTGCTGGAACTACATGCAGCTCGGCGGGCGCAAGACTGATGAGGCCAAGGTCTAGGGTTGGAGGCATTGAGAGAGTTTCACGGGGTCTGGCGTTACGGAATACAAGAACAGTGATACAGAATGACAAGCGTAGTTTGTATGTCATTGAATAAGTGATGATACTTTGCCAATTTAAAGTGTTTAAGGAACAATTACTCTTTTAGTTAACCACAAGTGAAATCGCCTTAATACATATTCATGGAGTAGTTTGTAGAATACACGTAAAATATCGGCTCGAGGCATATTCCATCAGTTGCAGACCATCATGTCAATGCACCTTGATGTTAACCTTACCTCAGTCGAAATTGCACCGTGGCAGTGGACGCTTCCAGAGGCGGCCATCAATTTTCGTCTTAGTCAATCCCCTACTACAACTGAGTGGTTTTAATTCATGTCCTTTTTAACCCTATCACTCGGGTTTTTTCAATTTTCTTTTGGAACTCGGTGCTTTTGCTTGGCGATTGCAAAACTATCGCAACACCATGTGCCTGACTTTGTAGTAGTAATGCATGAGAAGATCAAATAGAGGCAGCCTGACAGCAGGTGTGACGATGTAGCACACCATATCCCCGGAAGCCGGAGCCGCGGACGCAGGATGTTGTAATGGGAAGGTTGTTGTAATGTAGCCAGTGATTCAGGTGGTGTTGATATGGGAAGATGAGATGTAGGCGATCCTGAGAGCTCGGTTCTTGAGGGTAGAAGTATTGGCGATGCAAATGATCACGGAGTAGTCGTGCACCTAGTTGTGCTAGTTCAAATCTAGTCATAAAAAGGATGATCATAGATTGATAAGACATGCACGGCCCAACGAGGTAACTCTGAGAAATCCGGGGATGCCAAGCACGGTAGGGCTGAGGCGGCTGAAGGACAACCAACGACGAAAGACGAAGAAAGGGCAAACTTGGAAAACTTAGCAAACCCAATAGAAGACCTAGGCCGCAGTATATGTCTGGGCACCCATCATGGTCAGGCCAAGCCTCAGGAGACAAGGGAACATGCAGTAACCCTGCGGCCGACCAAACACATCAAGAACTTTGGCGAGTGCGAGCAGGCGAGACGGTCTCCATGCTCTGCACACCGATCCGCGCATTATGATCGACGGGCTCATTGCTTTCAAAGCCGCTGTGGCTCTGGTCGGCCACGTTGCCCTCCTTATCGTGACCAGCGACTCTCGACAGATGTTTAAAAGGGAAAGCAAGCAACCAGAAAGGAGGAAAAAAGAACGTGGCTGGTTGAAAAGCGCCAGGTTCATGTCTCCCAACGCCAATTTAGGTGACACCAACTACCTAGCTCAAGAGAACTTTGTTTGGCTCACCGCGTGAGATCCGAGAATAAGGTAGCGGTGATAACAGCCCTCCATAATCTCAATTCGCGGTTATGACTGCTATTGTAGTGCTACGACCAAGGCTCGACTCACGAGCGAAGCACCAGATCGGATGGAAGCAATCAAACGCTAGACCACGTCGCTTACGCTCCGCCGTCCCGGAACCTCACTCAGGCTGGATGAGATATTGATGTTCTGGAAAGCATCAGCACTGGCATTATCAGACAACTTGCGAATTGTGATTGACTGCTGATGCTGACCCCTCTTGGGGCTCACGAGTCGCGATGAAGAAAGCCCACGATGCGGTCTCGTGGAAGATTCTCCGTAGCGCAATGGCGAGGACTAAGTCTGAAAATGGGTGCATGAAGAGCCAGGCGACCCTTGATGCTGACAGTTGGAACGCCGTGAAGACGCCGAAGCCCAGCTTCCTCCGAGAATTTGGTGCTGGGCTAGTGCAGTATTGGTCCTTGGAAGCCAGATGAAGTGATACCGAAACCAATCAGGTCGTAAATCAGCATCACTGAGGGGCATCAGATAATCGCTCCGATGATCGGCAGAGATCAAAGGGGCGTGTCGATATCGGCAAAAGGGAGAGGGGCAGAGATGCTGGTCCTTCACGTTATCAGATCCGCTTTCCCCCACGCTGGTTACCAGTACGCCGGTCGGTACCGGGATGTACAAGATGTTGTCCTTGTGTCTTTGGTGATCTGTTCCCCCGTACATTGCGTCGAGCGTGGTCGTAGATGAGGCTCTATTGATGTCAATTATATCCTCAGTATTCGGGTCTCTGTGCACAGTAGGGTTGTCCGAGCATGGGGGAACGGGAGTGTTGGTTTGCGCAAATTGCGGCAGGGAATCTCTCGGTGCTTGACTGTTCGCAAATGTGCCGAGGCTTTCGTTGCTGCTTGTGCCCAGTCTAGGACCAGGTCGGCTAGCAAAGGCGTGGAAGCTGGAGACTGGATGGGTACACGCTCCGTGCAGGAAGCAAGCGGAGTTGAAAGACCCGAGGACGTGAGCTCATCCTCAAGTGGCGTCTAGCGACGGGCGTTGTGCGGAAATTCTGCCACGGACAAGACGGGCTTTCTTTTTGCGAATAGCTTCTCGGTCGGTGGGGTTCCTTTCATTTCCCTCTTCTCGGTCGCTTCTTGTTGGAATCCTCACTCATTTATCCTAATTTCCCCTGCCTTCCAAAATGTCAGCTCCAACGAATAGTTTCTCTGCCGCCAAGGCGGGCGAGGCCATCATCAAGCTCCCTCATCCGTATCAGACCGAGTATGCGATTGAAGCGGCCTCAGCACCCTCCGGTATCGATACGCCTGTTTACAAGCTCGTCCAGAAGGCCTCTACGACAGCCCAGCGTCTGCCTTTCCATCTCCATAACGTTGGCCTCGTTTTCTCCGACCCCAATGACCTCAAGTCGAGCGAGCTTCCTTCTCAGTCTAATAACAGCCCTTGGGCTCGGGCTCGACGCTCGCCCTGCGTCACCTTGTACTGGGATGACGCTGAGGCGCCGACCTTGGGCCAGGCCTGGATGCTTGTATATGTGCTCTTTACGTTGAGGCCATCCGTGGAATCGTACCGCCTAAAGCTTCGTGGAGCCAACGCCGCCGTCTTGGGCCAACAGCTTACTGCGGTACTGCTTGCCATTGATCATCCGCTCAAGGGCCGAGAGAAGCGTCAGCCCTCTAACAAGACCCACGAGAGCATCGTGCTCGTCCTGCGAAGCACATTCTGGCAGGGCGCTGGCTCACCATTCGGCCCCCGGCCCGTTTGGTGTCCGGCCGAATCGCCCTCTGTTTTGCCCGCCTCGAACCCTCTTGGATCATATCCTCTGACCCCTTTGCACAACACCACGACCATTGCCTCGGCCGGCGATCCCGAGGACCCAGATCGATATCAGCAGTCGTGGCACCCGATTCGACCGGCCAAGCCCGCGTCGGGCGCTGTCATATACAGCCGATGGGTTCCCCATCTCAACGAGACCTTTTCCATGGTCTCGCTCGACTACACCGATGCTGAGCACCTGCGCCTCTTCCATGAGTGGCAGAACGACCCTCGTGTGTCGCAGGGCTGGGACCTGACTGGCACTTTTGAGCAGCACCGTGAGTATCTGCGCAAGATTCACGAGGACCCCCACCAAATTGCCATCCTGGCTAAGTGGGATGACACCTACTTTGCTTACTTTGAGGTGTATTGGGCCAAGGTATGTCCCATAGTTTCTTCCCATCCGCCTCGCCAAAGATCAGTGTTCCTGACAAATCGCTCTGCAGGAGAACCGTCTGGGTGGTTACTTTGAGGCTGGCGATTTCGACCGTGGCCGTCACTCTCTCGTTGGCGATGTGCGCTTCCGCGGCCCTCACCGCGTGTCGGCGTGGTGGAGCAGCTTGATGCATTACCTGTATCTTGACGACCCGCGCACTACATACGTCGTGGGTGAGCCCAAGGAGACAAACACGACAGTCGTCATGTACGACTTCATCCACGGGTTCGGGTTGGACAAGTTTATCGATCTGCCGCACAAGCGCGGCGCCTTTGTCCGATGCTCTCGCGAGCGCTTCTTCCAACTGTGTCCGCTGGCAGATAACGAGAAAGTCGTTGGCGGCATGAGGTTGGGTTTGGTGCCTAAGCTGTAAATATTTCAGATACCCGCGATGGTTTAGATGATGTTTGCATGTGCATAGATAAAGGGGAGGGAAACGTTGGCTGGAATGATTGTTCAAGGTAGAAAAGTTCAATTGTTAGCGACAGGAGAGCGCTGTGTTACTTCAACACGGACGCGAAAGTACATCCTTCGAAACCTAGAGAGCACGGCGGTTCGATCGGCAGGCGCAAAAACTCCTAGTTCCCATGTTCTTTCCCTCTACACACCTCAGCCCAACAACAATGGCTACCTTATTTTCCGTCTGCAAACCTGGAAACTTTCTTCAGACTCCATGTACAAACCCAGACGTCCTCTAAGACCCCATATTTTCCCCTCCTCTATTTTCAAGACTAAATCCACTAAACGTCTACAACCTGGAGGTAGTCGCTTGCTTCTTCAGAAGCTCGTCGCCCAGCTTGGCCATCTCAAACTTGCGCACCTTACCGCTGCCCGTCAAAGGCACCGTCGCCGGCACGTCGTCCTCGCCCAGCCAAAAGACATGAGCGGGCGACTTGTGGCCGCCGAGTCTCTTGCGGCACCAGTCCTTAAGCTCTTCAAACGTGGGCTTTTGGTGGTTCTCAATTAGCTCGACAAAAGCACCTACAACCTCGCCGTAGTGTTGGTTCTTGAGACCGACAACAATTGCGCGCGAAATCGAGGGATGGGCCATCAGACGCTCCTCGATCTCGAGTGGGTAGATGTTCTCTCCACCTGTTTGAGCAGGGTCAGCTCGGTATTCTTTGTTAAGTACCCATGGAAACAACTGAAGCTTACCTCTGATGATAATGTCCTTGAAGCGGCCGGTGATCGAACAATAGCCGTTGTCATCAAATACAGCCTCATCACCAGTATGCAGCCACAGGACGCCTGAAGCATCCCGCATCATGGTCTCGTTTGTCTTTTCTGAGTTGTTCCAATATCCAGCCTGGAGCTGGTAGCCGCCAATGCATAGCTCACCTCGCACGCCAACGAGTACGATGTTACCGTCGCGGTCGACAATCTTAGCCTTGGCATGAGGCATCAACGTACCGACAGTCGTCAGTCGCTTATCGATAGAATCGTCAGTAAAGGCGTTGAAGCAAGTCGGAGACGCCTCGGTCAGGCCATAGCTGCTGGTGAACTCGGTCATTCCAAAGCGGTTGACAAGCAACTCCATGAGATATCGCGGCACCGGGGCACCAGCGATAATGCCGGTACGCAAGTTATCACAGTTGAAGCCCTCCGGCCACTTAGCCTGGAATAACGAATCAAACATAGCGGGAACGCCATGGACAGCGGTGCATTGTTCGTCCGAAATTGCCTTGAGCGTCGCTTGTATATCAAAGACTTCAGCCGGGTACACGATCTTGGCACCGTGGGTAACGACAGCGAGGAGACCAAGCACCAAGCCAAAGCAATGGAAGAGTGGAGGGGGGCAGCACAGAATATCGGCAGAACCCAGTCGCATCCGGTCGCCGATGAAGCGCGAATTGTTGACCAAATTACTATCAATCCGTTAGCTTGACTCTCACCTGTGTCTCTGTACATAGGACCAAGGCCAGAGTTCGGTTTGGCCCGCTTCACACTTACTGGTGAGTGAGCATGGCAGCCTTGGGCAATCCCGTCGTTCCGCTCGTGAATTGAAGGTTGACCACTTGGTGAGGCAGCACCTTGCTCATCGCCCCATACAGTCTTTGGTGGCTTTGGCGGCGACCGGCGCTCACCAGATCGTCGTAGGTCTGGTATTTGCCTGAGTCGTCCCCTCTCAGCATCACTACCTTTGGGGCCGTCTTCTTGTTTTCGAGCTGCTGAAGTAGTTGTGTTTGGTCGAGGCGGCCGATGCGCGGCGTCGTGAAAAAGACCTTGCTGTCGGAGAACTTCAGACCGTACATAGCTTCGGTCGGGGTGTAAGTGTTATTGAGAATGACGAGAACGGCGCCAATCTTGGCCACGGCGAAAAACACGGCCGCGTATTGCTCGCAGTTGCCAGCCATAATAGCGACTCGGTCACCAACTCCAATCCCCATATCGAGCAACGCCTGTGACAGAGATGAGCTCTGCTGGTTGAGCTCATTATATGTCCAGCGGGCGCCCGTCCACGGAATGATAAGGCATTCCTGGTTGCCATGCTGGTAGGTCTGGAGTTCGAGGAGCTCGCCCAGCGTGAGGTCGACGAGCGGAGGGTCAACAGGGCCCTCGAGCACAGAGAGCTTCTGTTTTTGCCTCGAGGGCTCGGGATGAATGTGCGAGGGTTCGGTTGTCATGATGGCCACTATAGACAGGTTCAAGGCGCAGAATCTTTCGACGTTTACGCTGGATGCCACCTCGTTCTTGGGATTTCTTGTCAGAAAACACCGGCAACAGACTTCAGAGAAACAAAACTCCAGCAGAAAAACGCCAGCGGTCGCCGATGAAGGGCTCTCCCACTCAATATTAGGCATGTACCAGTTCGAACCGCCGCTTCAACGCTTGCGCATCCGTGTTGACCCGTCTTGCCAGACATCCCACCCGGCCCCACAGCCAGTGCCGTATTCCGTCCAGCTCCATGCTTCTGGGACGAGATGGACGCTAATTACGGAGTCGAGAACGCATCTTAACAGCCGAGTGATGCGGAAGTCCTGCACGGCGCGGTGCGGCAATTTGTTACATCAGGGATCTGCTGGTGCAGGGGACGGACGCCGTTGAACACCATCGCCGTTAGCATCATTTCTCGCTGTGATGCGTCACAGCTGGGCCTATCCTGGCTAATCAACTGGGCTCCGAATGCCATCTCATATCTCCTCCGAGAAGATGGTGCAGCGTGGCACTGGTTCGTGGTAATTAGCTCGGTTCCTGCGAAGTACCAATCCACACATCCCACGCGCTCTCCTACGCTTCTTTAGTTCTTCGTGCCCATCTTGCAGTGTCCCATCTCATCAATCCCACGCCTCGTACTCACTCTAACCCTTCCCTTTGTGCCCCCATGGCCCCGGCTCCCTCTTGAGGCTTGAGCCGTCTCGCGACCAACCTTTTTAGTGGCCTTTCTCTAGTGGGGAAGTAACCTATCTAATCTGATCATCAGATAAGATGGGGCCCCCATCTGCAGTTTTCAACCGAGGCGTTGGTACGGTCTCTCTACGCACACGCCCCGGCCCGAAGTCGGGCAATATAATCTTTTATCAGATCAATAACTCGGAACGCCACAAGGATCTCACTCCCTCAAGCTACACGACACTCCCACTCATCATTACGTACACTTCGGAGTCTGCCCAGAAAACAAATATCGAGCTATCCATGCAAGGGGAAGACGATTATGCCGCTGACATGCTGGCCTGCAGCTGCTGTTGGTGGGTGAGCGAAGCAAGGACTGCAGCTTCGAGCGGACCTTCAGTCAATTTTTTGCGTTTGAGCTCCCTCGAGAATGGTTTAGTCGTGGGAGGTTCAAATAAGGCCTTGCAAGAGCGCTTATGTGGAACACCGCGTCTTGTCTCAAGGCTCCTCCATCAACGCCGTAACGTGCACGACCATGACTATCCAGAACAGATTCGCTTCATGCTTTGTCAACGGCAGAAGAAGGTGCATCGTGAATCAGCGTTTGCTTCACGGCTTGACCCCAGGGTGGACCGGGTGTGCAATCGACCATCCACCGTGGCAACACTCGCAACAAATGTCAGCATCGACTGCATGCTGGGCACTCTTTTCAGTGGCCGCCGTGCATGCTATCCATTTGATGAAACTGGCATAATCGACCCCAGTGGCGCTATCTCAGAGAGCAAGGCCGATATGATGAATATGGCTCAGACCCCCGTTAGAAGTGTTGGTGAGTTGACCGCGGAGGAGCCTGTCGTCAGTGTTGGGTATCTGGATGAGCCAGAGAAGACGGCTGAGGTGTTTGTTAAGGATCCCATGTCACTACTCGCAGGCCACTGCCATGTCCTCAGCCGCCACGGCCAGTTGTATAAGACTGATGACTTGGCGACATGACTGAGAAGGCTTTTCAGACCCCAAAGGTGACAGAAGAGGAGAGGAGAACCATTCCTATTGCTTCTTGGTCAAGGCTGGGACGTCAATGAGGCCAGAGCCAAGGCGTGCTCTTTGTGATATTCTTGCCTTCCTAGGGCTGACGCAGTGAACTCAACTACCGCAACTGTTATCAGGACTTCTCAGGCTCTTGTCGCATCCCAGTGCATCAACAGCGGAGATGCTGTTTTCGACAAGACAGTGACTGGTCGAAACGCCCCTACTGTGGGAGCTGAGGAGTCAAGTGATTTCTTTTGATTCTTTTTTGTTGTTATTACGATTTCAGATGGCTGCATGTCGCTTCTCAGCTCACGGTGTTGCCGAGGAGGCTATTTGAGATCTTGACGCTTTGCTTTCTGGTATGCTTTATTGTTGTCACTCCTGTCTTCCATCTAATTTGGAACCGCTTTTAGCTATTGGCTTTCTTCTCTTAGCACAGATATTCCCTTGGTTTTCTCTGCGTCACTTTATTAGGAAAATAAACTGTTTGGAATATGCAATTAACTCATCTATCCCCTCTGCGAAGTTGTCCTAGATATGCTTTGCGGAACGACCCGTTAGGTCTCACATCATCACTTGTTCATGGCATTACCGTCTATTCGTTGGTGATCCATCACTTGGAAACTCTCCACACTCCGGTCTACAGTAGGTAGACATGTGACGTACACCGTATACGGCTCGTTCCTCACAGTGGGCGAGTCGATTACATCATTGCCAGGAATAGCAAAGTCACCATGCCATCATCATCGCAATCCCACCTCCGATAAAGGAGACATGTGAAAACATGATAGGAAACCCTTCATGGTTAAGAGTGTGTAGATACATACAGTAAACTCGTGAGCGCTATCGCGATGCTGGGGCCAGATACACAAATGCTCTCCCCTTCTAGGCCCGCCATATAGAAGAATTTCGGTTGATGGAGGGGCTTATACACAAAACTCCAGGCTTGAATCAGTTACCCTGCCGTGGAGAGGAAGCAAGATATGAGGACGTAGGCAAAAAAAACAAGTAGAGAAATTACCCTTCTCCAGCATGCCAAACAAGAAAGCGAAAGAAAGCCAAAAATCCAAGCGCCGTGCGCCAATCATGAACGATAGTCCTCCTCATATGATCATAATCGTCAAGTTCGTATTTCGACATATTAGGCATCCCTCGGCTTGTCCGCTAAAGCATTATCCTGAGCCCCGATGCCGAGGGCACGCACCAGACTCCGGCGAATACCTTTTCCAGTCCCACTGCTTGCCGCATCGTCCTTGTCGCGACCAAGGAGGCCGAAGCTCATGCGGCGGGCCATGTTGTTTGAAATGTCCTTGTCCTGGGGCGGATTCGATGGCTTCTTGGGCTTCTTCTTAACGGCGGGGGTGGGAGGGGCCATGGTCGGTCGCGGAGGCCACTCGCCATCCCGCTTCCAGCCTGAGACGCAAGCGCGGAGCATGTCAGAGAGATTAATAGGACATGAGGGTTGGAGGCTGTGAATGATGACCTTGTCATAGAGGCTGAGGTATACCGAAGGCGTGATAGAGGCGCGAAGAGGGTTGTTGGGAGGGAGGAGAGGCGGCGCAAGGGGAACCAAGACCTCGACGGGGTAGTTTCTGCTCTCTGGAGGTGTCGACGGTGTGGTGTCCTTCGATTGTTGCTGGCGGAGCTCATCGCTCCTCGCAATAGAGGAGCCGTCAGAGACATCGCTGGTCTGTGGTGGTTGGGTTGACGCGGTAGAAGAACTGGGAGGAGATCCCGACAAGGAACGACGGAAAAAGAAACGACGAGGGGATCGTGGTGACACAGCGCGAGGTGACACAGGTTTGGTGCGGATGCGGACAGTGCGTGCGCCGGTCCATGCGTTTCGCCGTGCCTCGAAGCAGGTGAGACCTTCGTTCCACTCCATCTCCTTGCGAACCGCCCTCCGTCGCTTGGCTCGCTTGGTGAGGACGGCAGCCTGGACAGCGGAGCCTACAGTGCTGGGGCTATCGAAGCGGAACGGGGAGCGTGAGGGAGCGGGCTCTTCATCATCAGAAAGGTCTGATGTCCACTCCGTTCGCGGGCGATAGTGAACAGGGTCTTCGGAGACAGTGCTGTAAGTGGACTCGGCATCACTGTTGTCGCCTTCGTCTGATGATTCAGGGTCATCGTCTACTTGGTAGCCATCATCGTCGCGAGTCTCATCCTGAATTGGCATTGTGGGCTCAGTTGCGTCAAGGCTGGTTGTGGTCTGGTCGACGACATCAGGTGCTTCCGATGTCGCAGTCGCGACTGCAACATGGTCATCTGCCGGTGGCGGATCAACAACACGTGAGGGCCAAGAGAATTCCCAGTCAGTCTTGACCTTTGCCTCGAGATATCGTTTAACAGCCTCTTTTTGCTTCACCTTGTCCTTGCTGAGAAGGTCGGCGTGCTCGTCGTCACACCAATCCGGGGCAGTGGTGGGCAGTGGGGTCGGCAACTGGACCGAGTGGTGGCGGAGCTTGGCGATGGGGGATCGCGGGCTCTTGTAGATGTCGGAGAATATCATGTTGGAAGATGAGCTTGCCTGGGCTTTGGAGGCCCTTGAGGCAAGGCCAACTGGGTTTGTCGATGTTTGCTTCGAAGAGCACCACGGAGAGGAAGGTGACTGAGACGCGGCAGCGGCAGCGGTAGCGGCAGTCGTCGAGCGGGAATGCGGGGGAAGGGAGGCGACCTGGAGAAGAGGATGCACGGTCGTTGGGGTGAGTGGTGCGATGTCGAGATTTGCTGGTAGTTTGGATTCAAGCTGACGTCCTTGTTCTTGGTCGGTTCTGTTAGTGGCTGGATGCCATGTATTGTTAGATACGTCTTCCTGACAGGCAATGTAGAGTTTGAAGAGGGAAAGCCTAGGAAAGGCGGAAGATGGTAGCGGCCAACAGCTGAAGAAAACGGTGTGGTGACTTGTCGCACGGGGGTGTCAGAAGGTATATATATGGGAGGCGGTGGTGGTATCCTTTACTAGCGGAGGTGGCGTTGGGAACATCAGGTTAAGGTAAAGCGCATGCAAGTCAATCAAGGGTGGCTTTTCCTTGCGGCTCGTCTTCTGAACAAGTGAATTGGGGGATGATCTGCTCTCTGCATCTCTCTCTTTCGAGCCTTTGTCTCCTCATATGACGATGTTTTGTCATGGGTAAGGAGACATGTAACGCGGGGATAAGGGTGACAAGCACACAGGGCAGGGTCAGGCCAAGACTTGAGACCAGGACAGATGCTGTGTGAGCAAAGCCAAGGCTCAGGCCAAAGGTAAGGATGAGGCAAGGCAATTGAGGTGCTGCAACAAAAATGACTGGAGGGCGTTGGGGAGGCAAGATTGGGCTCACTCAAGACATGATCGACAGCGGATCCCCAGAAAGCTAGAGTCGATGCTGGATTCGGATGCAAGACAGGTTGGGGAAGGGGGAGGATTGAGACAGACGGATCAAGACAAAAGGACGACCCAGAACGAGGCCGAAGCAAAGAACAAAACAAACAAAACAAACCAAAACAAAGAAGAGACAAAACCCTGAGGAGGAAGGGGAACTTTTCGTCTAATCGCTTGGGCCTTTAATGTAAGGTTTGCGTGTGTACGGATACCTTGTTGAAGGGGGCTTGAGCTTGCTTGGATGCAACAAAGCTTGGATGCTTCTGGGGTCCCTGTCCCTGCGACTTCTCCAGGCTCCGGGTTTGAATCTAGCAACTCTGACCCTTGTATGCGCAAGACGAAGACAAGACGAGAGGAGGTGGCCTTGTTCGACGGCGATGGCCGGGTGGACAGATTGAGATATGGATATTGGCATGATAAAGGAGAAAACCAAGACTCACCAGCACCATCATGGCCATCACCAGAGATAGTCCCTTCCATCAGCTCCTGATGGCGGACGGAGCCGACGACGGCTGAATCGACAGACGGCGGAGGCGACATGATCGCGGCAGGGGCCCAGAACCGACCCGTTCTCTGCGCGGGCGCGGGCGCGGTCGGGCGGGAAGCCGCTCGAACTTTGTACGTACTGTATGTACTGTGCGCACTGGCAAGTTACTCCGCTCACCGCAACTGCTCGAGGCAATGAAGCGTGGAATTGACTCGAGACGGACAAAAGCTGGCGCGAACGACAGTGAATGGTGGAAGCGGCTGGCGGAGGCGGCAGGATTTTTGCATCCACTAACGAACCCCGGGTACAGACGGTGCGGTGCAGTGCAACAGAACCAGGCCGGCCCCAGCCCCAGCCTTGCGTGCCCTAGCCTCTGCCTTGCAAGTGCTGTTTTTCGCTTCGGTTTTTCGTTTTCCGGCGACTTTAGACTGAATGGATGGTGGTGGTGAGTGAAGAAGGCGGAGAGGCTAGGTCAAGGGCCGAGGTCTGGATCAGCGAGTGGTCACTGCGCCTCCATCCTGGGTACCTAACCCTCGCAGCCCGGAGCCGGTGCCGGATGTCGATAAACAGCAGCTGCCAAAACCAGGCCGGGCCCCCAAAATTTCCAAGGGTTCGTTTCGCCTGCTTCCGACTCTCAATGGCATTACACGAGCTTTACCTAACTTAAGTAGTGGCCACTTAAGTAGTGGCCGACGGACCACAGCTGGCGTGCATCTCTTGTCGTGTGACTCGTCAACCCAAGACGTGCTTCAACCAAGACATGCTTCAACCTCCAGAGGGCAATACAGCAGGGAGCTGCTAGCGACGGGGGCAGCACAAGAGGCCTAAGCTGGGGCGCTCAATTGACGGGCTTGATTGGCTGGGTACGAGTCAGCCGCCTGTTTCAACCCTGTTGATGCACGGGCACAGGCGCTGGGCTGAGGTTAGCTAAGTTAGTCCTCAACTCTGGCAGCCCCTACGTGCACCGCCGGCGGTGCAAATAGAATCACGTGACAATCGCACCGCCGGCGGTGCGAATAAAATTAGTTATGTAAGCTAAAAAGGGGTAACAGATTGCAAATTGGCCCTCTAATTTAATAGTTAATAGCTTCTTTAGTATTAATTTAATAATTAATTGCTTCTATAATATTAATTTAACTTGCCGCGCCTTTCTTCTGCTATAATAAACCTAATTAAGGCTTCTTATTGCTTCCCTAATAATACCCTTCCTCCTAAAGGCTAATATAACTTACTAGAGGACCTATATAAAGTAGCTAATACTTAGGTATTACTATAAGGTTATACCTTTATTATTAGGAGATCTAGGAAGACTCCTAATAGAAGGAAA
>JABCKW010000425.1:0-74025 GCA_014824385.1 Fusarium cyanostomum
GCTAACCTAGCTTGCTAGGTTGGCTCGCCTGGGGCCTTAGCCCCACATGAGCCAACGGGTACGCGACGGAGCTCGGCATGACGCGGGGCAATCGCGAGTGATGCTATTTGTCAGAAGATGGCGCAAGAATAAATGACTAAGTTAGGTGTTGGGATATTGTCAGATGAGAGCTCCTGGGTTACAGGTGGTTCTCAGAGCCAGAAGCTTGATGTTTCGCCAAGTAGGAAGACGCGCTGGTTTCTGCGACAAGGGCCGAAGCTCCAAGTCTACCGCCCCAAGTTATCCTTACCTTACCTCTCGCTGGTAAAGAAGGCGGAATATTATGTACGTTCGAAACAGGGCGGCTAAAGTTCCTGAACTTATCAATTGAGGCTGAACATGGCTTATGGAGTTTCAGCTTAACCCTGTTATGGGGTAGCTATAGGGTGCCTGGGCAGGAATCTTGTGAGAAGTGTCTGAAAACTGTCTGGTTCTTTAAAAGAAAGAAATCGGCTGCCAAAGGCCTTTGGATTCGTATCAGAAAAGCATAAAGGTGATACTAGCCACCGCATGCGGAACTAAATGAGCTCAAATAACGAGTGACTCCCTGGAGAGACCAGGTCCTCCCTCGGCCATCGGATCCAGAATAACCGTTATATCCTACCATCAGCATATGAAGCAAAAGTCAAGTATCTCAACTCATAATCATCAAACCTCGCAGACACATAGCCATATCTGACTGACCCCTCTTAGACATGTACCGGGAGACATTTACACACGAGACCCGCTAAAGTCTCGTCGTTCAGAACCGATCAAGAAGAGCGACGACTGCAAACCCCATGGCTGCTTCGTTGCCCATGATCATGGCCAGGTTTGTCGCCCTTTGGCGGTGGCGGCGGCTGATCTCGCTGCACTTGGGGAGGAGACGCTGCAGCGAGATAATGGTAGGACACTCTACGAAGCTTGCTGCCCTGGCAGAGTTGACACAATTCACTGGTTCCAAGTTAGCAAAAGTAGAGAATTGGAAATGTCAAGTCGAGTTAACGCACGCTTCGCGCTGGAACGAACCGGAGCATAGATCGCAGGTGATCCAAGTCATGCCATACTCGTCAAAGACGTATGCGGAGAGGGGCTTGTCCATGGTTGCCGAGTTCGAGAACAAAGCTGTTCAGAATGAGGCTGAGCTAATGATGATCTGATTCTACAGTGGCTCGAGTTTGGTGGTCGACCAAGGCATACCATCCTGAGACGCATCGGGAACTATGCCGGTATATATAGGTAAAATGCAGGCATCATCAACGCCAAACAAGGAATACAATTAACAGACCAACATACCAGATCCCGTCTTCAGGACGGCAGCCAACACACCGCCTCACCAAACGACGTGAAGCCCATAATTGGCACAAGTGCGTCTGTCAGTTAGAGCCGGTAGCCGCTGTCATGATGCCAGCTGCAACCGGGTCTTGTGATGACGGTCATGTCAAGGATGTTCGGTTGCCTTAATCAGGCTCACATCTCGACGGCTGGTGCTATAGTATGAGTTTGAGCCCAACGGCAATGAGTCAAACCGAGTCATTGCTCACATTTGCTGTTGTCATGTTGGGCCTCAAATTCAAGCGTGAATCCCCGCGCTTTTCCCGCCGCACACGGCCGCATAAGGTGACCGAATAGCGACAAGTTGTGGCTTTCACGCCTCCTGCAGCTTTCCCCTCGGTCTGCGCAAGCAACGCCTCGCGGACCACATCGTCGGTGCCGACTGGAGTGTTGGACGGGGATCAAATCCCTCGACATCTTGACCGGTTCCGGAGAGGGCCGGCAAATGGGAGCCCACGCTGGCCAAGCCTTACGGTTTGCTGCATGATCGCAAGGTTGTGCCTTAAGTGTTGGCCGGGGAGATGCCCATATGGTAAACCAAGTCCCGTCAAATGCCGTGGATTCGGCTGAACTACTGCAGCTTTACGGTTAGTGACAGGGTGCCAACCCTCAAAGAGCTGTGGTATGGCGTGCATCCTTGATGATTAGGTCTTGCAGCAGCTACGAGACCATGCGCGGGGAGCTCCTTGCTGGAGAGCAGAATTTCTAGAAAACGTTTGTTGACTGGGGTTCACATCTTGTTCTCGCGAATCAGATAGCTGGGTCTCGTGCAATGTCAGCTGGAGCCTTACCTGGGATGAGGCGCTGTAATGCTGAAACGAACCCGTGTCAACGACAGCAGCTTCTTTTCTAGAGGTGTAGTTGCTGTTCAGTAATCGGCAGGAATAAGGCTTTCATGACGGCCTGCAATAATCAGGGTATATGATCCCGAGGCTGTGGAGGCTGCCTCGGTCCAGGCCCCCCGTCCCGTGTCCGTCCCGTGGCTTCGTCCGGTGCATCCTCCCGATAAGCATCGGGGCCTGCTCAGCTCGACAAGGTCTCCCCTTTAGCAACCAGACCGACTGTTTTTTTCGACATCCCGGTTTAGGGCTCGCTTTCTGCATCAAGGAGTGCCCGAAAAGCCCGCCCCCGAGACAAGACCAAGCATACGAAGCCACGGCGTCGCTGTCAACATTGCACTCTTGTGCACCCCATCGACAGCTCGACCGGTCAACACCAACCGTCGTATATCGGCTAAGTGAAGGCCGGAAATAGAGGTAGTAAGGCCGGAAACTCGTTGTGATTTCATTGATGCGCACAGGTATGCGTCACACCCTTGGCTTCAACTTGTCGTGTTACCCTGTCATCCTTTGATACCGCCATGCCATGTGCCTTTTCGCCTGCCCATCCACGGCTTTTCGCAACCAGAATTACAGTTGACGAGTTTCGACCAATCTGTGGTGTTTTATCTTCCATCAACGCCGCGTCTGGCCTTCTGTTGGGTATAAGAGCTCGACGAGAGCAAAAATACTATTCATGGGCTGACCACTTTCACCGGTCTCGGTTGAGCCAGTGCATGGGATAGAAAGCACCGTCCATTGCTCAAGACAAGGCAGCTCCCGTCGCAGATAACCAAGGCGGCGTCATGAATCAGACCCCAGGCGTGACGCGGTTCCAGGTTCGTTGCACAGCCGCTCTGGCAAGGCTTGTCAACAACATGATATGATCCCACATACCTTAAAATTGAACTTCCTGCAGATGCCAGCTCCCGACATGTGAATTGCTTTGATCAGATGACATCCACTTTCATCGCCAGAACATCAGATGACCCAGAATGGGAGCTGAAGCATCTCATCGGTCGATGACGAGGCCGGAAGCAAGATGACTCGGTTCGGAACTTTCAGGCAATGTAATTAGTGGAGCGTCAACAGGCAACTTGACTCTATGTGTCGCATAACGCGGCTTTCAGTTCTCATCTTCGTCTGATAATCCACCGTCCAATGTTTGCTTGAGAAGGGCACTGGCATAGGCTCAAAACTCGCTCAACTTCGGTGCAGTTTGCAAGTTGGCTGCATGGGTGCTCATGCACTTGGGACTGCCGCTGACGAACAAGTGATGCTGAAGGTGGGCTTCAATGAGGGAGCGCGACAGGATACGAGAGTATGTCTCAGAATTTCCGAAAGAGTAGGGGCCAACAAGCCGCACTCAAGTTTCCAACGGTGTCGTACAACATTGGACCTGCATTTGTCGTATACTCGTGTGAAATTATCTGATAATGTGCTTCTGGAGCCATTTTGAAATTCATGTTGGCCAGAACGAAGGACCGTTCATCAAGGCCGAGGTATGCTGGCTTCGCAGTTGTGTAAGTATGTTCCCAGCTTTCTGCTTCTTGAGTGATTGCCATAGCCTCACTTACACTTGCAGCTTTGACAAGTAGAGGAAACCGGTCGATTCCTCTGTGGAATCGCTGCACTCGCAGCTAGGCAGAGTTGGCAACGCCTTGTCGTACTTGGTGCCGGTAACCGCTTAGAAGGCACAACGTGTTTGACCGATCCAATCGCTGTTCAGTCGACTAGGACGTTCTCGCGTGGTCAAGTTCTGGTAGCACTCAACGGAAAGGATGTCGGGGGCTTGGGTCAGTGCTCCATGCGAAAACTTGTCGTTGATATGCGAGACGGGTGATGGCATGGACAAAGCATCGATGAGCTTGTGTGACCAGCCGCACCAGGGCGTCCTTTGATACACAGTGACAAACCCACTGCGCTAGGAAGCCCTGTCGTGCCTTGAAGGTGCCTAGCTGTTCTTTTTATGGATTTTCTTGTTGTGCACATGCTTCCGTGGATTAAGCTCGTAATGATGTCT
The DNA here is from genome assembly GCA_014824385.1 of Fusarium cyanostomum. NCBI lineage: Eukaryota > Fungi > Ascomycota > Sordariomycetes > Hypocreales > Nectriaceae > Fusarium > Fusarium cyanostomum. The sequence goes on from JABCKW010000425.1 coordinate 4,195, forward strand.
CTTTTCTCTGGGATGTGCGTGCTCAGGCTGAAGCGACATGAAGCTCTTCTTGTCGCAGACCCCCGATGGTGACATATCATTCTTGATGGAGAGACGCAAGTTGGGCAGCCTATCATTTGTCGAAAGGAGATCCCGATTAGAACACCGACTGGGAGAGACGTGGTAGGAACATTAACTAATAATTAGAAGTTCCAGGTTGTGCTTGACAGTTGGGTCGCGAACGGATATAAGCATAGGTACCCCCGATTGTTGCATGTTGTGGAGCGTTGTCCCGCGCGGCGGAGGCTGAGAGTTAGGAATCGGAGCTGCGCCGTCGCTTCTTGTCAACCTTGACAATAAAAAAGGTCCCTGGAGGACCTCATTTACCATGAGCTGAGTTTCAAGCGATCGATTTGCCGCCTTCAACATGTCTGTCATTCTCTGTACAGGTAAATGCGATTGCTCCTTGACCCCTTCGTCCAGCGCAAGCTAACCTACGTCGCAGCTGGATACGACCACACGATCAGGTTCGATGCGATATGCGCTTTCTCGATGAGAACCCACCATTGACTCTTTTCTCGCTAGGTTTTGGGAGGCCTTATCGGGTATCTGCTCGCGCACCATTCAGCACCCAGACTCCCAGGTCAACCGCCTGTGTATCTCCCCCGATAAGCGATACCTTGCCACCGCTGGTCACCATACCGTCAAGCTTTATGATATCAAGTCGACGAACCCGAACCCCCTTCTGACGTTCGAAGGCCATACGGGAAACATCACGGGCGTCGCCTTTCACTGCGAGGGGAAATGGATGGTGACCAGCTCTGAGGACGGCACCGTTAAGATCTGGGAGACGAGGTCTGGGACTATACAACGAAGCTACAACCATGGCTGCCCTGCGAATGACGTTGTGATTCACCCCAACCAGGGCGAAATCATTAGCTGCGATAGGTCGGGCAGCGTCAGAGTGTGGGACCTAGCCGAGAACAACTGTTCTCATGAGCTCATCCCGGAGGAAGATGTTTCAGTCTCCAGCGTTACCGTGGCTAGCGACGGCTCCCTCCTGTGCGCCGCAAACAATGCTGTAAGTGCCAGTCATATGATATGCGGACTCCATCTTTGACCACTTCTTCTAGGGTAACGTGTTCGTATGGAACCTTATCCAGAGTTACGACCGCACCCAGCTCGTACCAGTCACACATTTCAGCGCGCACAAGGAATACATCACGCGCATTCTTCTCTCCCCAGACGTCAAGAAGCTGGCGACCTGTAGCGCAGATCACACAGCAAAGATCTGGGAAGTTAAGAACATTGAACCGAGCCCGGACCAGGAACCCAAGCCGTACCCGCTCGAGGCAACTCTCACCGGCCATCAGCGCTGGGTCTGGGACTGCGCCTTCAGCGCTGATTCTGCCTACCTAGTGACTGCTTGTTCGGACCATTACGCGCGACTCTGGGAGCTGCACAGTCAACAAATCATTCGGCAGTACAACGGACACCACAGAGGAGCTGTTTGTGTTGCGCTTAACGATTATTCGGAAACGCGATGATGCGAGAATGAGGGGTACGACATAGGACTGAGTTCCTATTTTCTGGTTGGCCGGTAGGAGAATGGCGTTGGATCGATGTTTTCACGATGGCTCAGATATCACAGTTTCGAAATTTGTTAGCTCCATAGAAGGACAATGCTCTAGATTGCGAGAGATATGTGTCGTACAATATGCCACTATGCCATCAGCAAAAGTGTAAGACACCCTACACCTCAAACTGGTGCAATTAGGCTATATATTGTTCAACAATATGGCAATGTCATTTCTTCAAACTTTTACTTGCGTACATAATTCACCATTCCTGCCTGTATCCTCAGGTGTCCAGCATCCTTTTACTAGTTTTGCGGAAATAGTCATTAGATATTTAAATTACAGCAGCAGGTTTCTAAATTAAGCTTGCATAAACATGTACCAGTTCTTGTAGTAGTAATAAAACAGCTACAACACAGCCAAAATAGAGTAAATTTTCAGGGAATAACATCAATTGCGCATGTTAAGACAGGACCGGTCCAGTGAGACTCTAGGTCATAAATACATCAGTGAGAGTATGAAATCTCTCTACACAAGATCATAGCAACTATTCTCCCATCTTCTCCAGGCGCTCCTTAGCAGACTCCTTCGCCTCATCAGAAACCTTGGGATTGTTCAGGGTGCTGCGACTCAGTTAGCACGCTTCAGCCATCAACCAGCAAGAGACGGTTTCACTCACGCCTTCAGACCACCAGCGACGTTGCCAGGGTTCTTGTCCTTGTTGTCATCGGCCTTGGCGACTGACATGTCATGTTAGCATCATGTCGAGCTGAAGGATGAAAGGTGCGTACCGTCACCGCCATTAAACTCGTTCTCGAGAACCTTCTTGGAGTGCTCCTTAGCCTCCTTAGAAGTGGTGGGGTTGTTGATCGTAGCCTTGTGGCCGCCGGCAACCTGAGCATCGGTCATGTTGAAGGTGGTTGTTGGTGAAAGGTTGGGAGAAGGTGAGTTGTTGTGTGTAGATGTTTCTACGGCTGGAGAGTGTTTGAAAATTGTTGTGTTGATGTTGAAAGCCCAGTTGAAGAAAGGACAGCAGCTCCTTCTTATAGGTGTTTTCAGACTCCTATTCTCGACTGATCGCCGATGTGGCATGAAGCGGCCACGAAAGAAAGCTCACTTCATTGACGCAATCGATGACCACTTCGATCCTCCGGCCTTGCCTTACCGGCGTTGTTTGCTACCGGCAATGTGCATGCTCACGGCTGCCTACATGTTTGACTCGGAGATCGATTCCTTCTAGTCAATGAATGGTAAGGCGAATACGACTCGGCGAGTGGTGACGTGTGGGCTGCTCCTAGGTAAGACTTCTACAGTGGCTCCTAGGGGTTTCTCTCGGACAACCACTCATTCTCCCTATTGGAGAGTGATGCCAGCTTCCACTTTCCAGTACCAGTGATCTTCATGCCACGAAGATCCCGTGATAAGCTAAAAAGGAACCTCACTGCCGCGATCGTGTGAATGGCCCGACCTTGGCGAGTCATCAAGCAGGGGGTTCCCCTCGTAGCTAGCCGACGAGCACATGAGCTCCCAGATGTCCGAAGAGATAAAGGTTCCGATTCAGATCAAAGGGTAATGACGAAGCTCGATTGGACATTGGGAAATACGATCATTGCCATTGAGCTCGTCAACGGCTCGATCCAGGGGTCAATAGTTTGGAAGCTTTGACAGCGTGAACTGGACGCCATTTGTCTTCAGTACAAAGTCTTGACGCACCAACCGATGTTTGTCAGTTATGGGAAGCCAAAAGCAAATAAAGACAGTTAATGAATCATGGACGCGGTCCATGACATCAAGACGAGTCTTGGGATCGGGTGGGGGCGTCACGAACACTGCGCGAAGCCCCGTGAAAGTATGAGCAAAGAGGCGGTTTACTTCCTGTGGGAATGGAGCTTGAAAGAAAGAATAAAGAGCGATGGAAGCAGACAGAAGTGTCAGCTGGTGGCAAGCATTTCCATGTCAGGCTCTGCAGCAAAGCTGAAAAGTCATAAATCGGTCAAATCCGACGGTGTCAAGGTCGTAGCTACTTGTTGGACTGTCTCAATCGGACGTCGCCGAATTACGTGCGGCTTTACGAGGAAAGTTGGAAGCTGGAGGGTGAACAGTGACGATCAAGCCATGGTCCGTTGTCTGTCGTCCGGCTTGATCAATGAACCGGAATCAGCAAGCTAATCACCGTCCGCCGCAGCCTTATCCCGGGTGTGTACTGTAGCACATTGATCCGAATTCTACGGAAGCCACCAATAAGGACACTGACTGGCTGTGGCCGTCCTCGTGAGATGGAGACAACGCATGTCGATCCGACTTGGACATTACTGACAGCCGTCGGCGTCTCCGCGTCAAGCCGGACGAATCAGCTTTCGGGTTCAACCCCTGCGCGGTTCTTGGCCGTGCGTCTATCGAACTTGTTGACTTCCTCAGGAAACCGGGTCTCTTGAAGGCCCCTGATCGAGCCCATGGAGGCCAACGATGGACTCTAGTTGGAGGTTTCATGCCGGTAGTCGACGTCGCATCAGAACTTAAAAAGCCCATGTCCAGCTGAGCAGGGATGCACGACTAAGCGGCCCCAAGAGGCTGGGACATGTGGGTTTGACCGGCGATCTACTGATTATAAACGATCCATTGGGATATGGATGGATTGTTGAAGAAGGAGTTTTGGTTGATGGATGTCGCTTGTCAGCACGGGAATGCGGCTAAAAGTCAACCACGCGGGCTGTGTGGGGAAGAGAGCCACACTGGCCCTAGCCCCCTGGACCAGGGCCCTGTAACTAAAGCATCTTAGTGGGTAGAAACTTCCCTAGGGCGAGGCTGAGTCCAAACCCCGCCAGCCACGTCCGCGCCCTTGGCCTCCAATAGTATTTTTAGAACGCCAACCTCCATTCTGTCGTTCATGACATGTGCTCCATCAACATCCACACAACCATCTCGTCGGACTTTGTCTCTCCTTTCACAGACCTCACAGGGCTGACTGGAAAGCCACTGGAAACGCACGAGCCTCCTGTTCTCTCTCTTTACACTCCCTCTGCTCCACTTGAACCAAGGATTTCACTTCAAGTCAACCTCACTGCCGACCCGCCGTGGTCCAGACCGGCGTCTCCTTTGCATCATCATGGCTGCAGCTACAGACGACAAGCCGCCCGTCTTCAACTACATCCTGAGCTTCATCCTCGTGGGGCTTGCGTGGGGCTTCACGACCCCCTTTATCCGCCGCGCCGCGCAATCGCACAATCCGCCCGCGCATCCAATGCTTGAGAGCCCCGCTGTCCGGGCCAGCTGGCTTAAGTCTAAGGTCTACGGAGCTTTCTTTGCAGTTGTCGATCTGTTAAGGAACCCTCGGTATGCCATTCCGCTGGTTCTCAACCTCACGGGTAGTGTGTGGTTCTTCCTGCTCATTGGACAAGCTGGTAAGCTCTTTGCCCCATGTCTGCGCCTGTCAGGGGTTGTTGTGAGGTGTCGATCGCCCGGATAGTCTAGCCTGTCCAATGACATGTCACCGCTGCGAGTTGTCAACTGCTGATGATGACAATGTGCAGAACTAAGCTTGACGGTTCCCATTGTGAACACGCTGGCGTTTCTCTTTACCGTTGTCGGCGACTGGTACGTTGACGGTAAGGTCATTAGTAAAGGTGGGTGTCTTCAGCGTCCAATTCCCCAAGTCCCATATCTAACCTACGCTTTAGATACTGGGGCTGGTATGGCTCTCATGTTGGTTGGCATTGGCTTGTGTGTGCAGAGCAAGCGTTGATATAGTGACTCGTCACATAGACACTTCAATAGATGATTGCTTATGCAACCACTATCAACTTGCTCTCGCCGGATTGGTTACCACTGTTTCGTCAAGTCGCTGCATGACTCCACTTCTAAGATGTTGCTAAGATGTTGCTGCGTTGTTGAAGCATAGCAGACTCTCTTTACAGACAGCAGACATGGAACCCTTCGCTGCTTCTCGCAAGCACCCAAGTTCACAATAGGAAAAAGGCCATTTGAATGAATGACTATTGTCAAGTCTTCTGCTCCTGGCAGTTTATTATCTGGAGCCCAGCCCCATGCGTTTCAACAACGTGTTCCTGTCATATCAAAGGAGGAACCCTTCTGTCTGGTCATGATGCCTATGCCAAAGTGCAATGCCAGTTCATCCGTTCATGACGGGAGAATAGAACATGACTCTCCCAGTCGTGAAAATAAACATACACACTTGTTCCTCGCTTGTGTTTTGACAAACCCCCCTTGGAACCAAAAACCTCTCCCTAAATATTTCCCAACTCCGTGCAAATGTTCGGCCGTGGGGTTCATTAAGAATCGTCGTTGGGTCTTTTTTTCTTTCGTCTCTCGTTCGTTCTGGTCTTTAATTCATGTTGTTGCTCCGGGGTATCTTGGATCGTAGCAGCCAGTTGTTTCCTCAGCTCACCGGCGTGCTCGAAGCCAGCGCAGCACGCTCCGGAGACTGGGGTCTTCGGCCGTCCAGCGGCCCATTCCATCGTCCGAGACCATGAGCTCGGCGTAAATTACTTCGTCGGTGACTGCTGCTAGCTCCTAATTCAGGGGGGTCAGTCGGCGTTGCCTTCAAGTGCGTACAGGGGCTATCAAGAGAGGAGATAGCTGACCAAGAAAGAGGTGGCCGTACCGTTCGAAGCTGGCGGTCGCAGGCTCGGAGCTGCGACTGGTTTCTCGATGATGGCGAGCCGCCCTGCAGCACCTGTCGTCGGTATTCGACCCATCGCTGTGCCGCCGCTTGACGAAGATAGATCTTCTGTCCTTCGTGCCTTCTCGCATACGCATCCAGAAGAACCCTTTTTACGACCGTCAGTCCCCGAGCCATCTTCCGTCTCGTCCGGAATTTAAAAGACAAAAACCTACTGCTTGAGCTCGGCCTTCATCTGCTCCTCCTCACCGCCAGGGGGGTTGGGCACGCTCGTATCCGCCGCACATTCCAGAATGTGCTGTCCATCCAGTGAACACTGACGGAGGGCGGCCCATCCCTCGGTGTAGTAGTCTCCAGAGTCCTCGGGATCGACAGGCGCCGCAGCAATATAGTACTGCAGCGTTCGGAAATCGGAAAGAACTTCAGCAACCCGTGCTGTGCGATATTCGTTCACTGTGGAGAGGAAAGGGTTTTACGTGTCAGTGCCTCCGAAGTTGGGCTTCTATTGGGAGGGGGGAAAGGGGGGAGCCAGCGGCGCAAGGCTGCGGCCTGGAGAGCCAATTGTTTCTCACAGGATAGCCGCCAATATTGCCAGACACGACGTACATCCGTCCATTTCTTCTCAAAGTTGCGGAGTGATAGCGAAGATGCAGTGAAGGCCGAGGAGTTGACTAGGAATGGCCCGAGACTCGCGTGTAAAAGTGACTGCCAGAGAAGGCAGCGAAATAGCGAAGGTTTATAGTCGTGAGTTGTTCGAAGTAAGCGAAGAGGGTGAAAATCGGAGACGGAGAGAACAGGCAAGAAAAGATTATAGAGACTTTGTCATGTCGATCACTTTGGACAATTGAGAGAAGCCGGTTCTTCAATGCTTGACTGGTCAAGTCACAACACGAATCATCCGTTGACTCGGGCATCCTTTTTGTATATCGTGATGGCCGTCGAAGGCCTCCCAATATCCCTTCTGGGAAAAAGAGAAGGAGAGAGTCTCCAAGCCTGCCTATGCTCTGGAAAAGACTCCATCTACTAGAGAGCTGCCAAAGCCTTGTTCTTCGCACCCCACTGACGGGAGCGAACGGCTACTAGGGGGACAGCACCCCTCCTTAGTCACAGCTTGACGACCCAACATGAGAGGCCCGGCAATTGCACAAAGGGGGGGAACAGGAGCGCCAGCCTTCTGCGACAGACTGAGCGTTTGGGCCGGGCCACCAGTGAGAAGGTCCAAGTCAGCCTCCGCTCGGGACGACCCTTTCCAAGCTCAAAACATTGGCGACCCTGGACGAGCTGTGGCAAAATGCACGTCGTCGAACCGACGGCCGAAGCCTTGCCCTCAGCCCTATTCCCCTGGCCGCAGTGTATGCAGGACCCATATCCGTAGAGCCATTTAATGTAGGATGGCACGTCATGGGTCCTGGGTGCGAGCATCAAAGGGATGGATCGTGGATGGATCAATGGGCGTGTGTGATGGTGCATGGTGCATGGTGCATGGGGCCAGCCACACGGTCCTCTTCCCACGATAGGGTTGCTTTTCCGAGAGAGTTAGGAGGCGTCTATGAGGCTTCTCCTTGGCTCAACCGGCTGTAGGTACATGCCTGACGGTGAATTACATGGGCGTCCAAGCCCCGTGTCACCTTGTCCTGGGCCTAGGAGTGGCCGACGGGTGCAGAGACGCCAAGACGCCGCGTGGGTCAAGCCGTTTGCGAATCGAAAGCCGTCGATGCTTCGCTGGTTAAACGGTTATAAGCAACTTGTCCGAGCAAGGCAAAAGGCCGGGCTGTGCGCGCAAAAAACTTGAACAATAGTTCATCCTTCTGCAGGGGCTTCGGGAAGGGGGGTCATCAAAGACATCCAAGAATGTCATGTACATGGTGGTACAGGCAAAGTTGAAAGACGGACAAAGTATCGGCAGACTCCATCACTCTTCTCCGTAGTTTGATAGTCTGTAGTCCGGCGCATGTGGTGGCCGGTGGATTTGGGGTTCACCATGTTGGTGTGGATAGTGGCGCCGGCTCAGCTACGGCGAGCCACCACTAGTCGCGCCCTAACAGGAAAGGCCCAGGGACCCTATTGCGGGATAGTCGGTGCGGCGGGACCAATAGGCGCGCGGATGCCGCCTACAGCAACGGTTTGGGGCGAGCTGAAGAGGAACAGTTTGGAAGACCAGAAAGGCCCGTGGTTGGTCAAAATTGGTCAGATCGCCAGATCTGGTCAAGCCCATCAGTATGAGGCCGCTGAAAGCCAGGACGAGGGAATGTAACCCTAGACCCTCTTGGTAGTCGAAAATTGCGGGCAGGAAAAAAGGAAAAAGGGCACGACGTGAATAATGGTAGGTTGGGGATGGTCAGGAAAGACTGAAGGCTGAGTCAAATCGCGGTGACGCCGATGTGAGAAAGCACAGCGATATGCCCGATGACTGTTGGTTGAGATTCAGGTCAGAAACATGGGTTTGGGATCAGTTCTCTGGAGTAGATCTGAAACTATGCATCTTACTGCTTATCCATCGTCCAGCTCGGCCGGGTTCATTCAATACGGCCCAGGCTGTTGTGTGGCATTCATGGAACCCAAAATCGCGTGTTCACTGCGCCTGGCGTGTCTGTGTCATGGTTGTCAAAATGCACCGGCGTCAGTGTGGCGTCACGCTGTCTATTGTTTGCATGGCGCCGTTTGAGGCCACTCGAATTCTTTCCCAACGTCTCTCATGTGCATGTGCGTGTTTACGTAGTAGACTACAGTATGTTTTGGCTCCCCTTTTGCCCTTTCACCGTTTGCGCGTCCGCTAGGCTAGTCTAGTTTCTCTATCGTTCGCCTCTCAACGGCCGCCTCCCTATTCTTCACCACCACGAGACTTTCTCCCCGGCTCCCGCTCCCGCTGCCTCTCCCGCATCCTTGAGTCCTATCGTGTGCCGTGTGCTTGTTTCTACTCTTGGGCTGGATATTGTACATGACCTCAGCGCCCCTCGGAGGTTCAAATCGGCGCTTACCGGAGTCAGCCAACATCCTCCAAGGACCCTCCCAGTCCCTAGCCGGGCCAGGGGCCCCTGTAGCCAGATCCGATCGACTGGAATGCCTTTCAGATGATGCTCTTCAAGCCTCATTCAAGCCCCCTTTCGTGGACCCCATGACATCCACACCATCTCACACCGCATAATCGACGCCAGCCATCATCATCCACCACACGGGCCCACTCCGCGCTGTTGGCACTTGGCGCAAGGCATACTCTTCCACGATTGGGCTATCAGGCGCGCCAGTTGTCGTTGCCCAAAACGAAATCTCATAAAATTCTATTGCACATGGTTAGGACGGCTAGTGACACAATCAACGAGGACCCACGGCCACGACGCCATCCAAGTCCCTCATCCCCATGATCTATCCCCCTGCATGGCCCACGTTCTTGGGAGCAACACGCCGCGCCTACTGCAGCTCGCGAATCACGCTTCCACTCCTTCGCGACCAAGTGTCCCGACCTCATCAGCTGTCGGCGGCGGCTCTTCCATGATCCATATCCTTCTCCCCACCCGCTCAGTCCTTCTCCGCAATAGCTTGTAACCGGTCGTCAATCTCGTCCTCGGTCAATGTTCTAAAGCCTGGGGCGGTTCCCTCTTCACCGCCAGCTCGCGGGCCGCCTACGATGCCAATCTCGATCTCTCCCTTCTTGAAATCCATGCTCAGCACCGTGCTCAGTGTCGTAATGGCCAGCTCAACCACATCCTCCCAGGAACCCTCAGCATGGTCCTTGTTGCGCAGCTTCTTCTCGAGGTGGTTCAGCGCCTCCTGCTGCTTCGGGCCCGCCGCGGTGCCCTTGTAGCCAATGTAGTATCCGGCAGGGTCGCACTTGAACAGCTGGGGACCATATTCCGAATCGAGCGCGATCAGTGTGGTCGCAACGCCGTAAGGCCGCATATAAGCCTGAGGATGATGTCAGCACATGATTCGTCACTATAATTTGACAGCTGAGAACCGCTTACTCGCTGAGTGTAAACTTGGCTGATGTTGGCCAGGCGCTTCGCCAGGGCATCAGCAGGCATCTCGTAGCCGTACTTGTATCGGAACTCGGCCGCTTCACCCTGGGCCCTTTGAGCGAAAGCTCGGGCATCTGCGATCGACCCTGTAATGACGCAGCCGACCGAGGGAGAGATCTGGAAGATGTGGGAGACAGAAGCAGGGTCGATAAGCTTGTCCTGTTGCCTGGATCAGTTCTTGATCACGATACCTCCTTCAAACGCCGTCTAACATACAGGAACCTTCTTCTGGGACAGAACGACAGCGCAGTCCTTGCCCCTCACACCGACCGACATGATGTTGGCTGCTGTGATCGCCTTGAAGGCGTACTCTGTTCAGAACAGTATGTCAGTCTCTCGGCCACAAGCGCTCATCAACGTCATCGAGCTAGGGAGTATCGTGGGGTCGGCAGTGCTCAAAGATAGTCAGAGATGCTAGCATACCAACTTGATACAACCGGCCATTGTCGGCAAAGATGGTGATGTGTCGGTCGTATGCGCCGGCTGTCAGAGTTGCAGGTTAGCTCAAGCTCGAGATAGATAGATTTGGATATTGGCGATAGCTTGACGCACCCGACATTATGCAAGATCCGTGGGGTTGTGAGAGTCGGTGTCGGACAAATTTATGGGCTGAAGCTCAAGCAAAACTCACTAAGTCCCAGATGAAGAGGAGATAAAGTGAAAGTGGACAATGTGGTGGTTGAAGAGAGCTGTTAGGGATAGTCGACGCGTTAGCAGGAGCTTGCCTAGGCACCACGAGGCAACGGAAGCTCAATGGAAAGGCTGAGTTGATGCCTCACCAGGATTACCTAAGCCTAAGGCAGAAAGAGCATTGGCTCGGTCAAATACCTACCTAGACAAAAATAGACAGCCACCAGCTTTCGCCAGAGCCAAACACGAAATTGCTGCAGAAATCATTTCCTCACCATGAACGGCAAAAACATAAAGCCCTTCAAAAACTGTATAGTGTTATTCGAAACTAGTTTAGAGTACGAACGGCTAACGAGACCCGCGGAAGACGTCGAGCATCAAGCGAGTCCTCTCTATAATTCTGTCCCTCTAGGTACCTAGTTCTCCACTCCCCTTATCGCTAACTCACACGATAATCCTCCGAGTCCATTCAAGAAAAAAAAAGCTGCTGCCAACGTCGAAAGAAATTCCGGCCCGCAACAACACAACTCTGCAGATCGACCTTGCACTGCGCTAAAGGGACCTGCAGCCATTGAAAATATTGTAATACCCTTCCCTGTTTTGCGCATCTGCTATTGGCTTCCATAGGTCACTGTCGACACGAATCCACCGCTCAACAGCAGCTAGAAGGAAAATTCAGGACCCCAGCAACCAGCAACGGCAAAAGTCGAAGCAGCGGACGAAAAGACGGGCACCTGAAAGGGTCAGAGCTCAGGTCTCGAAGCCGCTCATCGCCATCCTCTCTCTTCGTCACGTTCCCTTGCTCCTCAGATACATCCTTTCCCACACACAATGTCTTCATCCACAGGGAGCGCGCCAGCGCAGCAAGTGCCAGCGTGGAAGAGATTGGGCCTGAAGCTCAAGCAGCCATCTGCTGCATCCGAGCCCGCAACTGGTCACCAAAGCTTTGGGCACCCAAACAGCACCACCCAGTCGGCCACAAAGAGAAAACTCGACGCCCCGCAGGCTCGGAATCCCTCCCATGTTGCTAAGCGACCACGCCAGGATGAGACCACTGGAGACCGGAATGGACAACTAAAGAGGCAGAAGTCAGTATCCTTTGCCGATACACCCTCTAAGAGCAACAACACCAGTCACAGCTCCAGGACGCCAACCAAGCCCACGAAGCAGAGCAAAGCCAAGAGCAAAGGCCCCGCTAAGAAGCCGAAGCCTCAGGTGCCCACAGATCTGAAGCCTGCGTTGGAATATCTGAGACTCTGGAAGACGGCCCGCGACAGCTGGAAGTTTAACAAGAACCACCAGTCCAACCTCATCAAGCACGTTTTCGATGCCGACGGAATCCCCACCTCCGACATCGAAACCTTTTACGACTACATCCAAGACTTGAAGGGTTTCGTGAGGATGCGACTGCAAGACGACGCTCGGGAGGTCAGGGATCAGGACCAGTCGGAGGGGGCGAAGGCGTTTCCCGAGGGAACCAAGGACCTTGAGGCTACCCAGCAACGATATGAGACGGTACTCGCCAGGTATCTGCAAAGCCAGCCGGTGGGATCCAAAAGGAAGGGCTTCACAGAGGTAGACTACCTTTCAGATTCAGATGATGACGATATCATCATCCAGCGGCTCGTCAAGCGCATGAGAGCCGAGCTAGTCCTTGGCGAGCTGTCTGACAACAACGACACAGAGATGAGCACGACATCGTCGTCTCAGACTATTACTGCAAGCGACAACAACGCCACGACGACCACAGATGCCGAAAAGCGGGTGAAGCTCAACGATGGCACCGGGAAGCGCCGGCGAAAGCGCCGCACAAACATGGATGATAGCGACACCAGCAGCTCTGAATCCGAGTCGGACTCCGAGTCGGACAGCGGCTCAGATACGAGCAGCAGCGGAAGCTCGACATCTTCGGGAGAGTCGGAAGAGGAAGGCCCAATTCAGTCGTACCGACGTCCAGGTGAAGAAGACTCGAGCGACTCGTCATCTTCAGACGATACCACCTCCGATAATGACTCGAGCGAAAACGACTCTGATGACGAATGAAGAGGTGATGATACCCGGCTGGGCATGATATGATAGTGAGAGATAATGAGAGTCGGGCCGGTGAGATTGGATAGACTGTAACAGTAATGTTCGGATACCAGTTCCATGTTAGATACCCGCGGAAGCTGTTTGTCACTCTGCTTGTCACTCTGCTTGTCGACTGGCACAATTACTTTTTGGACTTGAGATGGAATAGAGATGGATGCTCTGCCGAACAAGCTTCAGCAATGTCCCTTTACGCATTCAAACGACGTACCTGGAATATTGTGTATTTAACCTAGGCGTACAGCTTCGTAAACCCTTCCTTGGGCGGCTGGAGCCAGTTTCTCTCATCATAATCCTTCTCCTGTCCCTCAATGATGTGAAACGTGTAGATGATCCTCCCCTTCTGGCTCGTGTTCTTCTCGCTCTTGTGCAACAAGTTCCCATGGATGAGAACCAGATCGCCAGCCTTGACCTCGCCCGGGACGTAATCGGCCTGTCCTTCCGGCGCAGCACCTCGGTAGCCCTCCTTCGCCGGGAACTGTGGTCCATCGTTGTCCACCATCTCAGTGCCAACATCACCCGCCTTACGCACCAGCCTCTTCTCCACGGGCGCCCAGCGGTGCGATCCGGGCAGAAAGCTTAGACACCCATTCTCGAGCGTCGCATCCTCAAGCGCGTACCAGAAGCCCACGGCCGACGGTGGCTTCGTGTACAGAAACGTTGAATCCTGGTGCGGGGGCACTGCACCCCCAATCTCGGGCTGCTTGCAGATGACCATGCTCTGGAGACACCGCGGGTCCCTGAAGCCAAGACTACGCGCCACGGCGGGTGGGCTGACCTTGCCGGCGTTGTGGTCGAGTAGACGCGCAAACGGCGGAGACAGAGCATGTAGATAGTGGCCGATCTTATTGACCGCGCGGGCCTTGGGCTTGACGAGGTTGCCGTCGTCATCGAAGGCGTCCTCCTCGAAGAAGAAGCGGACCTTATCGCCTGAGGCAAGGAAGTAGTCGTCGCCAACGTGGTCGCGCTTCTCGCCAGTGGAGAAGCGCGTGAGGGGATGGTCTTCTAAGGAGAAGGATTGGAGAAGACGATGTGTCTCGTCCAGGAGAGACGAGACGGTTGAGCTGGAGAGGGCACCGGGGATGATGAGGTAGCCATCGCGGTTGAAGGCGTCGAGCTGATCGGACGAGAGGCCTGGAGTGGATTCAGTAGCCATGATGGCTCTCGGCTGATGTCCTGGTGAGATGGTAACGGATGCAAATGATGATCTCGTAGTGGCAGTTGCTGAGCTTTATTATAGCTCTATCAGAGTTATAAGCCGGGGTTGAGGTTGAGATTGGCGATGAGTTGATGTTGATGTGTACAAAGGTGGGGGAGCGGACATACCCCGCCTACACCATCAACTAGATGCCTCCCTGGGAAGCAAATAAAGCGGCCAGCCCTTCATAAGAAGGTACTCTCTTGGTGATACAGGTTTAAGCTAGACCTCCTGCCTTTTCGTGTCTGGCAATATATTCTCATAACTGTAGTGGTCAACTATCTTGACCCCAAAATCAACTTCGAGCTTATGCTATAACTGTTTCTTTATTTGCGAAAATGAATTACCCTTTAAGTATATGCGTCTAAGTAAGGTAGCTACAGCAGACCCCCCCAATACATTGGCTCATGGTTGTAACTGTCACACTGACAGCTGAAGAACACCAGAGGCTTTCTCTACTCCAAAGCACAACCCGAAACGCCATGCCCCCCCTCTGATTAATATGGTCCAGATAGAAAAACGCGCAACCAATAGCTCCAAAAAATACGTTGACCATGGTAGGAGGTGCGTCCTCAAGCATCGAGCGGGTCCGACAAGAAATCGTAACCCTCTTCCGGAGGGAGTAGATACGCTGAGAGGACAATACCGGCGGCAGTTAGGAGACAGACAGCGGCGCTGACTGTGCTCAAGTAGAAGGAGACGTCGAGATTCCATCCGGGGATGGTAAACTGGTCATCGTTGTCGTAAAGGTAGGCCTATCCTAAGATTAGACTACCTCCATGTGAGCCCTGAATAGCTGGTATACTTACCACGATGGAGATGGTTACAAATTCAACCACAGCAACGAGAGTCAACATGGCTCCGACGAAGGGCCAGCCTGTCTCCCGCTTATACTTGCCGCCGCTTATGATGACGACGAAAGTCACCAGACCACCCAGGCACAGAAGGGTAGCGAATGATGCCATGAAGCCAACGGTCTTCCACATGGAGCAAAAGTAACGCTCTCCTTCACACAGCCCCTTGGGAGGAAAGTCCCGACAATGCGGATCATCCAGGGTCGAGCAGCTTTTGTGTAGACCAATGTGCTTCTCGACAGTCTCGCCGGTGGCCGTTGTGACGGAGTAGGTCACCCAGTTGGGCAGCCAGATCGAGGTTACTATCATGACCGTCGCTGTCGCATGTTAGTCGTGATGCTCGTGTCGTGGGCTGTTCTACGGAGCGCGCGTCCACCAGACAACGACGTCATTGCGGCGTCTTAACTGGACGTGGTTGGAGGCTCGCGGGGATCTAGAGGGAAAACATACCGGCCACAAAGGCCACCAGGGCCGAAGTGTATACAGAGACTCGGGTCATGGCAATGCGGAGCAGAGCGGCGGCCGTCGTAGTAGAGAAGAAGCGGTAGCTGTGTGGGAAATGGAGGAGGAAATGTCGATGCCTGTCTGTCTGCCTGCGATCGTCGCCTTGAAACAGGGTGCGCAGTGGCTGGTGAGTGGGTGACAACAGAGTGGCATTTGAGGATTCGGCGGGGGTTGATTGTGGCTTGGATCCCCGAATCAAGGAACAAGTAACAGGCGCTGTAAGCGTCGGAAACATTTCAAGAACAGCGAATCGCTAGCCTAGATCAGCCGGGGAAATGTGAAGCCGCTCACATCACTTGCGATCGCCTGTGATCACGGGGCATCCATTTTGACAAGGCTGTCTTTGGCCACTAAGAGACGAGAATCACTTATTTATTTCCCTTCAAGGTCTCGGCACTACTGAATTGAATTTCTTTTTTCTTGCAAATATATTGAAATAGTTGTAGGTTGTGGATTCCGTGCAGAGCAAAGACATGGAGCCCAATGGTTGTTGTAGGTTACGTCTTGCCTCCGCATCCTGCTGGAAACGGACCTGCATAATATTGCCCTCCTTGAGTGTCCGTTTCGCTACAAGCAAGTACATAATGGCCTCTGTAAAATTCTCATCGTACCATCAACATATGGAAGTGCTACGAGAGAATTAGTTAGCACGAGTTCATTTCCAAGATCAGTAGGTCATGTCCAGAGTGATCAGCATGCAAAATTTAGGTTAGGTGATGTTGAGGAGTCTACACGCTCCTCTAGCTTTGTTGGTTTCCTGTTCGTGCCAAAGACAAAAGTCGAAAGGGATGGAAGGTAACAACAACGATGAGCCTTCTCAGAATCAATTTGATTACATTCATATGCTAGGCATTGCGCTATCCAAGACACCTCGCCATCTCACAGCCCATTCAACGATACTTGCACGTCCATTGCATCTCCAACATTAACCCAGTCCAGCTAGAATACTCGGTTAGCAACCGTTCATAGACCTCTATCATCTTCAATTGACTTACAAGAACAACGTTCGGCCGTCTGCCCCATTGGCCCTCGCAAAGGTCTACCTGTTTCTGTATAGAGTCGGCCGAATTTGTCTTTCTTGCGTCGATTTGATTTGGAACTGCAATGCCCAGAATGTTGTGGTTGAGCATGTGGTTCATGATACCCATGAGCTTGACAGGATCCCCCTTCTCGGGACGGTCGACCTCGCAGGTAGGAAATGAAGAATCGGTTTCGCCGTATGGTGTTTCCCAGAAGTGCTCGAATTCGCTGATGATGTAGTCGACCTTGCTCTCGTCCATGTTATAGTCTGAGCTGAAGTTAGCATCGAGAAGAAGCATGGCTCGCCAGTGAAGAAACACACCCATGAATACGATGAGACGGGTGCCTTCATCGAGCAGATCCTGCAGAGTTGGCCACTCATCCAGAGCGAGCTTCTTCTTCGGGTGGAAAACATGTTTCTTGAGACCCGTGCTATCAAAGGCGTCGTCAAATTTCTCTATAGGGAGAGCATCGATATTGGTCAAGAGCAACGTGACAACCTCGTCCGAGTTCTTCTCCATCCAGTCAGAAACCTCTTTCAGATAGACTTCCAGAGGTCCCTCGTCCAACTCCCAGCAATGAGTGTGGCACATCTGGATTGCGCCATCTTTGTCCTGCGTTTGCGCCTGTAAATATCGCACGCCCAGATCTAATTGCTCCGCCACTGATATGTATTGGTTGTGAACCGGTGTTTCGCCCACAAAGGCGCTGTTGTGAGTACCGATGAATGTAATATCGGAATACTTGCGCTTGCAGAGCTCATCGTGGCCGTTGCAAGCCGCTAATACTGTTGTAGCGAAGGTGATTATCTGTAGAAGAAGCATGATGGAGAGGGTGCCCGAGAAGGAGAGTTATCGAAACACAGCATCACCACAGAGGGCACCCAAGGCTGATATAACATGGCATCGCATACTGGAGACAACCACCTTTGCCATACCCATGACCCCCAAGTCGGTTGCTAGAGAATGTTGTTTCAAACGCCTGTTATGGCGAATCATGTCCGGGCATATCAGACCAACATCCAGAAACGGGCCAGTTATCCCAAGCTGAGGTATCCATTCTCAGAAGATTCTTATGCGCCGAGTCCCAGGGAGCGCAAGCTGAGTGTGACATTGGTATGGTACAGCTTAGCCTGCTTTTAGGAAACAGGTAAGATCTGCATTTAGAGTCGGCACTGAGGAATCAAACTGGGGAGAGATAGCATTGAATAAGCGCGATGTGGCAAGGACAGTGTTTGCAGGAGGGTCGTTTTGGATAGATGATTTGCCAACGCTTGTGGCCTAGCAAGGTAAGCTGAAACGAGAATTTGTCGCTGGACGCAGTATAATCGTGGCGGTGCAACTGATCAGCACATTGGGGTTGTATTCGGTGACAACAAAGGAATCCATGGGTGGTACTTTTATTATTTATTAAGCATGACTTAAATTTCCATTACCACCTCTGTGCCATCTTCGGTACATCCAAAAATCAACTTTTGGATAGGTAGCTCGAAGACGTACAGTTAATAATGATACAGACTTAAATTCCCATAGTCGCTGGTTGAAAGCTCTTAGTAACCTACCTTGCCTTCCATTGGATACCTACCTACCTACAGGTACCTACCTACCTACCTATTGAACAATGGCGGACTGGATCCACTCTGACGCACTGGAGCTCTAAACACCAACGATGGGCAGCGCGATCCTTAGACTACAACCTGGCCACATCTAAAAGTCAACCTGGGCTTAGTCCAGCGCTGCCATTCTTTTAACCAGAGATTTGTTTTCCACAGTCTGTCGCTGATCGTATCCGTCTTCTTAAAGTATCCAAAGTATCTGGTGATGCCCTATTACTCAGCATGTCAAGTTATCTGTCCATGCTAGGCTGGGCCTTTCTCCCCAGCGTACGTTTCTTTGTTCCCGACACTTCCTCATCATGATCTCCAATAGCTAACTTCTTCACGCACCTGAACAGCTCGCAACTGGATGGCTTCAAACCATCTACTACGGCTTCACCATCCGCGCCGGTGACCCCAAGCCAGCACCTGGCTCCGCCCGCTTCAACTCGCACCGCCGCACCATCCACATTCTCGTCGTTGCCGCCTATCTCTGCTACACCATCTTCGAGGCCGACTATGAGCAGCGCCGCATATCCTCCTACTATGCAGACCTCGGCGT
Organism: Fusarium cyanostomum; assembly: GCA_014824385.1. Taxonomy (NCBI): domain Eukaryota; kingdom Fungi; phylum Ascomycota; class Sordariomycetes; order Hypocreales; family Nectriaceae; genus Fusarium; species Fusarium cyanostomum. The sequence goes on from JABCKW010000425.1 coordinate 22,856, forward strand.
CCCTCTCGACGCGGCCGACCGCGAGATCAAGTCACGATTCCGTCGCCTGGCGGCCATGCACCACCCCGACAAGGCCGGCCGAGACGTGAACGACTCGGCGGCATTCTTCATGCACCTGAAGCTCGCGAGTGATACCCTGCAAGATACTGCGAAGCGATTTGCGTACGAGCGGTTTGGGCCCGAGATTGCCCGCTGGCAAAAGTGCGTTACGATCAAGGACTTTGTCACTCGCGGTGTCATCTCAGGCATCCTGCCTCATTACGCCGTTGCTGCCGCGTCCATCTACGTCCTTGGCTTGTTCGGCTATATGGAGTTTGGAAAATACTACCGCTGGCTCATCCTGATCGCCCTGTGCACCTTTGAGCTCCATACCGTAACGCGCCCCGACTTCCCACCCTTTGTCGACGCCGTCAACGCCGTCATCGCCCGTGTCACCACCCTCCCACCGTACCTCCCTTTCCAGGTTATCTCGCTAGCCCGAAGACTCACCATCACCATATACATCGCTCTGAACCAGATCGGCCCGCTTCTAGCTGCCCAGATCGGCGGACCGCCAAAGCCTGAAGAGGATGACGAGAAGGCTCTTCGCCACAGCCTGAACCGTCTTGAAGCGTTGGCGAAGCAGCTCGACGGCGATGCTATGCGACTGCTGGATATGGAGATGGCGCCCTACAAGGGAGATGCCGAGGCAACGTCTAACCTGCAGGGCAAGATGAGGGAGTGGCTTGTGCAGAACACGATTAGAGCAGATCCCATGGTCAGGGATGCGATGGGGACGTCACTAAGGAAGAGGAGAGTTGATGCACCAGCGGGCGCCAGGGGAAACCGATAGATTTAAACCCAACCCGGATCTATTATACATTTTTTAATAGACGTAGACTGCTCTAACTGCCTATATACAACTCCGAAAGATTGAAAGAAAACCAACTGTTGACAAATGACATGTGAAAATGCAAGTCACACCCAAGACCACTCTTTGACTCCAGGTCGTTAGTATGCGTATGTTTGAGTTCATACAGTGTCCTGGCCAACCGAGACATGGTCAGGAGCACCGCGCTTAGTTATTAATTAAAATGAAATAAAATATGAAAGGCTTCACAGCCGCTGAGCACCTCTCGTCTCAATGGGAATCAGGCAGATGCCTACAAAGGCCGACAGAATGAGGATGGCAGACATGATAATAGGAGTAGTAGCGCCATCACCAGGGACAGTAGCGGCAAGGACAGGCGCCATGAGACCGGTGATGCGGTTCAGGAAGCTGGCCACACCGGTGCCAGCGCCACGAACAGGGGCAGGGAAGATCTCGGGCGTGAAGGCATAGAGAACACCGTACATGATGTTCTGGGCGAAAGCCTCGACACAGGACATGAGGAGCTGGGCGGTCGAGGTGGTACCGTAAAAGACAAAGAGGAAGAGGAAGATGGCAGATAGAAGGGTAGAACTGGCCAGCGTCCCGCGACGGCCGAGGAAAGGGGACGGGTGGTCAACGAGATAAGCGGCCAGCAAAGAACCAGGAACACCCATGACCGATGCTATAGCATAGTTGCGGTATGTCTCTGCTGAGATGGTATCAGTCTCGGACTTGGGGCTGTCGGCCGAGGCGTCGTTGTGCTGACGGGCAAAGTACTGAGGGAGAAAGGCGTTGAAGAGGGGATAGCCCATGCCGATGGTGGCCCAACAGAACCAGATGAGCGCCGTGGCGAGTCCAATAGTCTTGTTCTGGAAAAGGGGTCGCAGACGCTCTCCAGAAAAGGTCCGGAGCTTCTCTCGAATAACACTCGCAGTAGACTGTGTCAGTCTTCGCTGTTGCGGCGCCACGTGAGCAACACTCTCCTCATCGTCCGAGCAAGCAACCTGATCAAGGATCTCGGAGGTCAACCACGTCCTTGTGCCGTTGCGATATGCCAGGCCGTGAATGACGGCAACAGCCTCGTGCTGCCGACCCTTGTTGAGGAGGAACTTGGGCGACTCGAACAGGTGGAAGATGAAGAATCGGACGATGAACATGGCGAAGGTGATGATGCCGATGGTGACGATGAAGTACCGCCAGCCCTGCTCGACGGGCCACCGGGCGATGAAGAACCATGCAACAAGCGAGGAGGCGAGTTGACCGATGGGCCACCAGACGGACAGCAACGTGAGTAGAGCGCTGGATGCATCGGGAAGGAACTCGAGGAATAGGGCGCCATCGACGGGGAGGTTACCGCCAACACCAAAGCCGAGAGCAGCGAAAAAGAAGCACACGCCGCCCCAGCTTTGGGCATACGCGGCCATGATGCCAAAAACGCTGGTGATGAGGAGCGTTGTGTTGAAAGCGACGCGACGGCCGAGGAAGTCTGAGCCGATACCCCAGAAGAAACTGCCGGCGGAGAGACCGAGGAAGAGCGCGCTGGTCGTGTAGCGCACCGTCTTTTCGTCGATATCAAACTCAGCTGAAAGAGATGGGAGCGTAAGGGAGACTCCCTGCATCCAGAGGTTATCGGCGAACCATCCGCAGCCACAGAGAACGAAGAGCTGCCAATTGTAGCTGCCCATGCCGATATCTCCAACTGCCTTGTTCATGAGTTTTGACTTGACTGCATTCTGGTTAGTCTTCATATCCTTTAGTTGTTGGCACACCGTCACTCACTCTCGTATGTTGTCCATTGCCCTTGTCGTCCTTCCCTCATCTCCTTGCGCAAACCCTCGATGGTGTACTCGCCAGCATCCCCTCCAAGCATTCCCTGGCTCTCCTCCTTGGCCTCTAAATCATCCATTTCGCCCTCCTGTTTTTCTCCATGGCTGGCCTTTTTGGATTTGGCCGACTGAGTGAAAAGATGCGCTTCATCCAGAGGCACCAGGACGCCGATATAATCATCCACCGACTCGACGTAGCCCGAGCCCAAGCGCCATGAGATTCTCATTGCAGCGACCGGTTCTGCAGAAGATGGTCCCGGCAAGTTTGTCTCTCACCAGATGAGAGCAGACATCAAAGAAATAAAGGCAGAAAGGTCGTGCAAAGAACTACGCACGTGACCCCGTCTCACTTCAAGTCCGGGGATAATGGATAATGTGCTGTGATGAAGGGATTGTGGATTGTGAAAAGTACGCGAGTGCCTGCGTCACTGAGCGGGAAGGCCGACCAGTAAGTTCCGACGGCAACTTGAGGGCTCCAAAAGAACCGCGGGTGTTGAACAGAAAATAAAGGAGCGACGGCGTGTTTAAAAAATCGATAAGGGAAAGGAGACGGGTTTACAGCATCGGGCCTGAAAGGTTCAATTGAAGATGGGAGGTAAAACAAGGTATGGGGAATGCTTAGAAGAGGACAGCTCAGAAGGTAGGGGTAATAATAATAGGAGTCGGGAGGTCTGACAACCCCCGTATTTTTCCTGGGTCCAGGGGCTTCCGCTGTCGGGCAGGTGGCGCTAAAGCCAGCCATTCCCTAGTTGATTCAGGGACTTTTCTGGGCCTCGGGGCCGTCGGGATGCCGCCATAGGCTGTGGCGGTTCACGATCGCCAAGATTAGGTCGCGGCTCTATGTTTCAAGGATCCTGATGTTGTGTCTTGTGTTGCAGCTTTGACGACTTGAAGCAATAATGCTCATTGATCCTGAATCATTTATTGGTTATTGTTCAACGTATTTAGACGCTGTGCTATAACGATTCGAACGTCGTCAAAGGAACTCCGGAATTCAATATTCGCATGAAAGTGCTGACGACTACTTTCGCAGCCGACATTGCCATGCATGCTGAAGTTGCTGATCAAGTTCATGATCTTCAATGCTTGCAAGCACTGGGCGGGGCGCAGCTTTCGGTCAGTCGCACCCAATTGTTCCAGAGCCTTCGGTAGCCCATCTGTTATACGGATAGCAATGCCTGCCTTTCACCGGATCTAGCAGGTATTGTGAGCTCCCCTTGGCATTCCTGGTTCTACAGTATGAGGATGGACCGCCAGGGCTAGGGCCAAGCCTCCATGGCTATCGAGAATAAGGCTTGCACGGGTGCCGGCCCCTTGGCGGACACCGAGATCAGTTCTACCAGATTAAAGGAACTCGGCCTGATTTATTGTATGAATGTTTATGTTATATAGGCGATAGCCTGCCGTATCAGATATTTCCATCCTCTCTCCACTGCAATAGACGTTTCATTCCACGGTACTCCGTACCAAGCCCTTCACAACTGCGACCTCGATGCCTCATTTTCGCAGCAACCCCTCCTGGAGCAAGGCAATTTTAGCTCTTTATTTTCCACTGTCACTACCATTGCAACACCTGCAACACGCCCTGGGAGCTTGTTTAGACAGGTCTTGAAGAGGCTTTGCGCCAAAGCAGGCAATACGCTGGTTTGACATGACCCTCGTTCCTGACATGACTTGATCAATCCGCCACAATTGCAGGTGGAGGGCAGATGAGGCATTCTTGTTCAAGTAATGAATGGCCGGTTTTGTACAACCATTTCCTCAAGGTACCTTGACACGCTTGGGTACCTAGGTAGGTACCTGGGTATACATCCAGCAACTCTACCTTTATTAGTTGCCCCTTGGAACGGCAGAGTTAGGCTAGCTGCCCCCCCGTCGTGCTCAAACCGACATTTCAATTGCTAGACGATTCGAGGTTAGCAAATATTTCCCTTGGCAGTGGAAGCCCGGGCTTGTGGGGCATGCTCAAGCCAATAATAGGCAAGTGGCTTAATAAAGTACTTGTGTAGCAGCTCAAGTTTCCTAGAATCTTAAGAGTCTTATGGCTTTTATGGGACAAGGCTGGCCCCACAATCACTTCCACTGCCAAAGGGGATAAGAGAGGCGTTGCCGAATTAATACCTTAGCCAGGGTCTTATCTCAGCCCAGCAATATCCTTTCCGAGCTTTGGAGATATCGTAACAGCACGCTATTGATCATCAAGCCAGCCACCCCCAGACAATAAACTCGAGCTATCGAATTCTGCAGCTTCGAGATACCGTCTGCACTCAACAACAAACCAGTTTACTTGACTAAAGGCGCAATCATATAATCTTTCCAGGCATCTTGTATTAGTCTCCGCACAGATAAGGCGATAGGAATCTCGCAAGCCATATACTCTGAAGCCTACATCCACTGTCCAAAGAGTACAGATACTGACATACTTGAGCTTACAGTCTAACAATGGACCCTACATTGTAAGACACGTAAAATTCGGTTTGGTATTGTCGATCAATTGATTACATCTGGCACCTTGCCATGACTTCTTAACTCCTTGGCATCAAGCTCATATTTGATCTCATTCTCCACAAAATCACTAGCCATCCGGGTTTTCAGCCTGGAACTCCTTACTCCATGTCCGACACAGTAACGCGATACCCGATCAACGGGGCGCAAATACCCAGAGACCCCAGTTTATTCCTCTTCCTCATCACTGGTGGCCTCGATATTGGCCTTAGGCGACGCCTTCCTTTCCTTCTTAGGCTTTGACCTGGGCACAAGAGCGGTCTCGGGTTCGACATCGGGTTCCTCGACAGCGTGGCCTTGGTCGCGCAGGGCAGCGTTGATGCCCGGAATGGCCTTGATGAAGGCAGTGTACTGTTCAACGGAGAGTGAGATGCCCTACCAAGAGCCAATCAGCATGCCGTTTCAACACATCGTGCGGTATCAGTAATTCACCTTCTTGCCTGGAAGAGTCTTGCCATCCTTTTCGTAAAATTCGCGGATGTTAATGAGGCTCATCTTCTTGAACTGGGACACGCCAACCCGGCGCTTGTTGGAGAGCTGGGGAGATCATGTTAGGGAGTCGATGCAATGTCTGTAAGTCGCATATGCGCATACCTCCCAGAATGGGTTTCCTTCATCATCTTTGCCATCAGGAGTGACGCCTGTTGCGGAGCTCTTCGCCCTCTTTAGTGCCTTGGGAGCAACCTCGGATTCGCTATCAGAATCGGCAGCGCGCCTCTTTGTCGCGGAGGTACGGGCCATATTAATAGCGTTGCGATGGATACAGTTGGCAAATGGACAATATGTCGGCTTCGGTACGGATAACGACTCGATTTTGGATATATTAAAACGTGTAAGAGAATGTCTTGGATGCTTAGCTGATATTGACGTCGGAGTTGAGCTGGAATGGATTGAATTGCTAACTCTTAAGAGACGCGTCCAGTACGCGGGGAGAGTTATACGACACCAACCCACGTGATATTGCTCGATTAAGAGCCCTCAGGGCTGCTTGAGCCGCCAGCCAATGGTAGACTACCTAGGTACCTATAGATAGATCTGTCTAAGCTAGCTCCATACCTCCCATTCGAATTCCATGTGAAGATAGCCATTCATTCTCCCATTCCAAACACATTGGATACCTACCTGCGTACCTAGACTACCACGAGGGGTGGTGTCAGATTGAGTAGCTTTCAGTCTCTTCAGCTCACACTGCAACACTCACACTGCAAAATACAGATCGACCGATCGCACCCAAGGTGAAGCCCTGCCAACCCAGCAAGGCTAATCAAACGAAACAACACTGTCAGCAAGCAAAGATTGGATGCCCGTATTCTTTAGTGGAGCTACCGATGGATGGGTCAATCAGGGGCTGCATTACCCCCCTAGGCCCCAGCAGCCGTGTTGCCGTTTTTAGTGGCAATCGTTGACGCGGACAGGGAGCGAAGGGCTTTTGGGGTGTTTTTTTTTAGGACCTCGACCCCTGAAGACGAAGAAACCTGGGTGGAAGCCTTGCAAAAGCAGGACACGCGACACACGAGTCGAGACACCAAGTGATACATTTCCCCAAGCGTTCCAGAGGATCTCAACCCCTACACGAAGTCGCCTCATCCTCGAATGCTCCACGACTCTCCTTTTGCCTTTGTCTTTCCTTTCCTGCTATGGTGACGAGGTTTGCCGACGGTTTCGCTACGGTTGTTCATTAGGGAAAGCTACCCCCCATTCCCGATCCTTTGCTCACCAAGCACCAAACAACTTCCCGTTCCCGATGAATTCAACTTCAATCCCCGAACACGATGCGCATCGGCGAGGTGCCTCTCTGGCGGATACGCCAAAGCACAAGGGCTTGGAGCTGAATGGCTCTCTGCTGCCTGCAGTGTCAAGCACACAAGAAAATGAGAAGCTGTCGCTGACGGCCAAACTACCTAACGGTTCTTCCAAAAAGACAACGACAACAACAACAAACGATATCACGATCCCTGAGAAGCCCGAAACGAATTCTACGAACAGCACAACGATTAACACGAGGACCGCATCCGATGATGAAGCACCGATCGCCAAGGTCCTCCATTTCTTTGCTACCGCGACTCCCGGCAAACTTGCTGCCGTCGCAGTCGGCTTCGCTGCCATCACATACCTGACCATGGGGCGATTGGGCCTCGTCCTCATCGGCGCGTTCGGTGGTGTCGTTGGATTTATCTCATGGGAAGCTCGAAACCCAGAGGTTGCCAAAGCTGTTCGAGGAGAGCGAGGCGTCGACGTTCTAGAGCGGCTCTTGGAAGCCAAGAACAACAGGTCAGAGGAGAAGCGCGAAGACTACAGCGACGATGAAGATACCGTCATCAGGAACTTTGATGAGTTCCGCCCCGAGACTCGTGAAGCCCTCGCAGGGCTCGTCGACGCCGTCATTAGAGACTATGTCAAATGGTGGTACAGCCCGATCATTCCGACCGATCATTCATTCCCCTTGGCATGCCGCAAGACACTTTCCTCCTATCTTCTCACCGTATCCAATCATCTAAGTCGCAAGAGACCTGTAGATACCTTCCTCGACCTCCTCACCAACTCATCGTCTATCATCATCGTCTTCATGTCCGAGCTCGCATCCGCCTTTGCCGAACTTCCTCCCGACAGCAACATGACCGCCGCTGACGCCGTCTACAACTATCTTGCCTCCAACCCAGACTGTCATTTGGCCAATCTATTGAATCAGCGCCAACAGGCCGCCAAGTTCAAAATGGTTGCTGAAGACCTACTCGGCTTTCTGGATCGAAATTCTTATAATTGCGATCCCGCTCGCGTCTTCTTACGTGAGATTCTAGCGAATTCAGTTCTCGAGAAGACACTACAAACATGTAGCCAAGCTGATTGGATTAATGGGTGGATCGTGTATCTTCTCGAGGCCGGCGAACCCGATCTAAACCAGGCTATCGATGTCGGCATGCAACGTGGACCTGAGTCGGCTGCATCAACTGCCGCCACCAATGTGTTTGCCGATCTGGATGGAAATGTAGGAAACGTCGGTATTGCGAAGCCTGGACGCAGCTCTTTGGAGACTGAAAGGGCTCGCCGAAAGGAGCCCCTTGGTCATAAGAAAAAGCTGAGCAAGGCAGAAGAAGAGATGGACGACGCCATAGAAGAAATGAAGCGGATGAACGAACTGATTGCCCAGGAAGAAGCCCGACAAGAACGAGACTCTACTGCTTCCATCAAGGAATCCAATGCAGCTACGTCCAACGCTGACAAGAGACTGTCCACCACGGGAGACCTGTCCACCACGACCGCAGCACATGGCGATAAACCCCCACCCTCAGCAACATCAACGGAAGGCTCTTCTACGAAGAGTGACACTGGCCCGACCCCGATAACACCGCGATCAACAATGGACTCATCAAGCCCTGAGTCGTCTCCCAACCGATCGGATGGCACTCGCTTTACAAGCTTTGACCAGATCGTACCTCAAGGGCAAGTGGACGATGTGGAAGAAGAGGCGCCTAAGAAAGCGCCGCTTACTCTACATAACGCATCCATCACTCTGCACGACGATGCCGCAGGCGACAAGAGCCGCATCCGCAACAAGCCCAACTGGGATTACTGGATTCAAGTTGAGCCGTCTGTAGCTGGCTACCCTGGGTGGATGATTGTCCGGAGGTATTCTGATTTTGAACCTCTGCATGAGATCTTGAGGCGAATTGCGGCTATCTCAGGTGCCACAGCTTTCACGGAACTACACAAGGACTTGCCGGATTGGAAGGTTCACACTCGCGAGTCGCTCCGTGGTGAGCTGGAGCGGTATCTTCGGGATGCCTGCTGGTATCTGAGTCTGGCTGAAAGCGAGGGCATGAAGCGATTTCTGGAAAAGTCCCAGGGACATACACATAGCGGATCCAAGGCCAGCTTCGGGTGGGAGTCAGTTGGCAAGGGCATGCTGGACGTGCTGACGACGGCACCCAAGGGTGCCATGGAAGGCGGCAAGACTCTAGTTGGGGGCGTCACGGGAGTTTTTGGCAACATTCCCGGCCTCACCAGGAAGTCTACGAACCAGTCGGTGGACCTGACGGCCAACTCTAGCCGGCTTTCTATCTCGACGCCCCCCGGACGTATCGACGGTATGCGATCCCCGGCTCGCTCAGCGAGAGATAGCATGGACAGCCAGCGCTCGTCTGTTGTAGCTACTCAGCCAGGCAAGATGCCACCCATGGAGCGCCGTCCTAGCTACCAGTCACAGAGTGAGTCTGATGCAGACTTCCGTATGAGTCGGGCCGAGCGCAAGGAGCCTGGCTCTGCCTCAGCAAGTGCGCGACCTAGTCGGGAGCACAGCCGTGCGCCTAGCCTTGCCCAGCTGCGATCTCCTTCGTCAGTCAGCCTCGATTTCACGAAGCTACCGCCTCCACCTGATCAGATGGCCGACGACTACGGATCACCCGAGGGCAACGGCGACATGCAAGATAAGATGAATGATAGCATCTCAGCACAGCAGCACGGGCGTAAGGGTTCACAGCAAATTCCAACGCCTCCTCCTTCTGTGGCGGAAAGCAAGAGGGCATCTCTGAAGCCCGGTAGGCAGTACGCTCAGCTTTCCGAGCCGGAGACCAGGGTTGCAGTTGAGCTGCTATTTGCCGTGATCAATGAGATGTATACGCTGTCGTCCGCGTGGAATATTCGACGCACTCTTCTGACAGCGGCCAAATCATTCCTACTCCGCCCCGGCAACCCGTCCCTCTTGACGGTGCAGTCTCTGATTCAGAAATCCGTCATCGACGCCAACACATCCGACGCCGGCATCGCGCAACAGCTCCGCCAGCTTCGGGAGAACATGATGCCGACGGAGCAGGAACTTGCGGCATGGCCAGCGGAGCTCACGACTGACGAGAAGGAGAAGCTCCGGATCAAGGCTCGGCGTCTTCTCATCCAGAGCGGCCTGCCAGCCGCGCTGATGGGCGTGATGGGCCAGGCGGCGACTGGTCAGGCACTCGGCCGAGTGTTTGACTGCCTGCAGATCGAGGAGGTAGCGAGAGGACTGCTCTTTGGGCTGATTTTGCAGGTTGTTCGGATTGTGACGCACTAATTCGGTGCGATTAATACGTAATGCGATGGGAGAACATGACCTGGTGTTTGGTGTATTCGAGGGTCTCTTCTTAAGAAGACAGGGAGGGTTTTGTACGATTTTCGGGGGCATCACAGAAGGGCAATTGCGGCAACGGCAACGGCAACGGCAACGGGGCAGAGGGATTCAATGTTGTTGTGAATTGCACTATATCATGTATAGTAGATACGCCGACAAGATGGCCTAGATGGCTTCACTGTTTTTAATACGGCACGACAAGGACGCGAACGATGCTTTTATCCAACGATGTCACTCCTCAAATTATCATGGCGAAGGCGCGGACAATTCGGCTCCGCACACACGCGTCATGTCCTAGGATCGATTACTCCGGGTCCGAATTCTTGTCCCCGTTCAACAAAGCAATCCCTTGTCAAGCCCACGGCCGTCTTGTCCTGTCCTGTCCTGTACCGGTCCTCAAATCTCCGCGCCGGCTTGGCCCCACGTTCCGAAAACCAACACGCACGAAAAAGGGGGAATAAGGCTGGAATGCCGGTCATGTCGGCCATATCGTACGATAATCAACGGTAGACCGTCAACTGTTCCCTTACCTCCTTGGCGATGGGGGGGGGTAGCCTGGGATTGCTTGGGCCGCCGAGTTGCACGTGGAGAACCGGCCCGCAGTGCAAGGGATGGAGGTTTTCGTCTGTCCATGGGTTGGGATGAACGCTAGACAAGGATTGGGAGAGTTGACAGGAGCAGGAATGCTGCCTACTACGTATAGGAACAGGGTTGACGTTTTTTATGGATGATGATGGTGTAAAGATAGACTAGGGATAGGATGGAGCTTCCTGTGGATGCCAGGGGTTGTGCGTAGGTACGAGGTATTGCTAGATGTTGACAGGTCCATGGGTGGAAGAAGTGGGCATGGAACGCTTACAGAAGGGAAACCTACGTCGAAAGCTCTGTTTCATAGTCATATCAAAGATTGCTAAATGTAAATGTCTACAGCGTAACTTACTCCGTTGGGGGTTCGTACTCAGCAGAGTCCAAGGCTCGCTCCTAGGTACAGCAGGAATATCACCCACCTGGCTCCTCCCTGCTTCCGTATATCCATCCACCTCTGTGCTTCTTCATTGCCTCTGGATTGCACTTCTTCCCATCCCCGACACCACCTCAACCCTGCCATCCGAGCTCCCTCAGGGGTTGTCTTATCCCGCAGGCACCCTTGCCCTTGCCCCGTACGTATCTGTACCTATTTCACGAATCCAATATGTCGGTTGGGTGACACCACGGAGGCGGTGATTAGACCTTGGAGTTGACGCGTCTGGACGATTTCTATAGCGAAGGAGAGTATCTTCAACTTCACTACAGGGATTCTAGTCTCTCAGTTGAGTGGCAGCGGTACAAGACAATCACAAGAGGGCACGATGTATGCAACAGTGCCTATAATGATACTTCGCTAGTAAAAGTAATTAATTATACAAGGGAACAGAAGTGCTCTGACATAGCAAGGTAGAATGCTTAAAGTATTAAAACACCAACGATAAAACATACATCTGGCCGCCAACCCGTTCTGGGAACAGGTCGACAGCTCGAACCATGAAAAACCAGCAAACACCGCCCAATGATAGTACATGATGCGAGAAGGATTGTCTAATATGCTGCTGCTGCCGTGATAGTCCCATAAGTAGACGCAAAAAAAGCACAAGGCAGATCGAGAAAATGCTGTAGGGGTATCAAAGGATTGTGTGGGGTCGGCCGTAAATCGTGTCAATGCGGTACGGTACTGAGAAAATGAGTTGTATGCTTGTGGATGATAAGTTTAAAGCCATCAGGGTCGATAAACGACATTTGTGAGAAGGGTAGTGTCGCCTTCGGTAGGCTCGTTTTCTTTGGTGGTGGTGATTGGCGGTGACGCCAGGGGGGAGATGGCTCTGGCTTCAGAACAATCCCTTCGCTTTGTGGCATGATTCTCGGCAGAAAACCCATTGAGCATCTCGTGACTCCTTTGGCGATGAAGTGCTATCCGTTTGGTCTCCATCATGTTGGTAGTGGAAGGTGGTTCGTGTGCTTCCTTGCTCATCAGGGTGATCTCGTTCTCGACATCAGCTAGAAGAGCGTACACATCGTCACCAGCATAAATCCGGATGCTCTCAACGTCGGCTCGTTTCAAGGATGCAGTGATCGTTGCACTATCCTCGGTTCCTTGCGTTGCTGCTTCTTCGATCACAGGCTGCTCCAAAATCGTGCTGGGAACCTGAGTCACGACGCGTGGAGGTGAGGGCGAGGTACTAGCGGCACGAGGAGATGCGAATGTGTCTTTTGAGGGGCTCCGCGGCGGGGTAGAGATGTTGCCGACGCCTGAAGAAGGGGCATTGCTCAGCGGCTGCTGCTGTGGCTCCGGTGTAGCGGCCAATCCACCGACGGGGAGGCAAGCCGCTGCTGCAACATGCTCAAGCAGCTTCTGGCGGACGCGGGTCCGTCGGTTCTCCGCCTGCTCCAGCTTGTTCACCCAGTCATCAATAGAAGCATCCAGCTCAGAAAGCGCCTCTTCTTGCTTCAGCATCGACTCGTGACTGAACTTAGCCACACGAGGAGAGCGTAGATACTGGCAAATGCGCGAGTGGAGATTTCGGCGGCCTGAGCGAAGCGCATTGTAGGTGCGACGGAGGTATTCGGTTTTCTCGTCCAAATGGCGGAGTTCCTACAGAGTAATTAGTCGGCTGTTGCTTCTATTACGTGGGTAGTAACTGACCTTGGAGAGCGCTTCGACGTCCGTTGCCTTGAGGACCTCGAATCGTTCCACCTGATGAAAGGCTTGCTTCTGAAGCGAAGCAAGCTCGGTCTGCTCGAGTTGCTCCGACGCATCGGCTTGCTTCAAGCCAGTAGGGAGTTCCTGAAAGGCCTTTTGCTCCGAGCCCTTACCCCTCCGCGACTCTGCCCTCTGGATAATTGGACCGTTGTTGGTGCGCAAGTCAGGCCTCTTCCTTGGCCGACCTCTATCCATCATTCCCGACGATTCTGAGCCGCCCCTTCGATGGCCACGGAAGACGCTGATTGGTTCAGTCGTGATAATAGGAGGAGTGGAACGTCCATCCCAGGGTTTAGGAGACGAGGTTCGAGATTCCATCGGCGGTGCAGAAACTGGCGTGGGCAGCGTGCCGCAGGACGTAGCACTGGTTGATGCAGATTTAGGTGTTGTGAGATCGGGCATAGAGGAATTGGGGGTGTAGGGAGTACGACTTCGCGGCGATCCATTGACACGACCGTGTCTGAGAGAATCACTCCTCGTAGGGAAGCAATTGAGAGATTGCTGGCGTCGAAGTAGGGGCGATTGCACATCCGACTGGGGGATGACCAGGGGGGCGAGATGCTTTGGTGACATGGGGGCTACGCCTAGAGGGCCTGCCTTGGTAGCCACTTTGCCGACATGCGCGGGACCTTCATCGTCGCTCGATATGTAGAGGAAGGTGTCCGTCAGCTGGTGCTTCCTGGTTGAGTTACCCGGCGCACTAATGGAGCGCTCGTGAAATGGTGGGCGTCCAGGAATAGTCGCTGCAATACAGTCAGTGGCGAACGTTGAGGAAGATGCTAGGTTGGAGCACATACGCGAATCCATGGCAGCCTCTTGAACCGTTGTCATGGGCCCAACATCAGGTACACTGATCTTGCGTCGTCGGATCAGGCTATGCTGGTTGAGCCTCTTCATGAAGCCATTGGGCGCGGACTGCTTGTCTGCCTTGTCGCTGGTTGGAACTGAAGGTGCGGGAACGGCCTTCTCAGGCTCCGCGACCTTGCTGCTGTTGAGAACTGGCAGTCTTCTCTCCCTGGGGAAGAGCTGATACTTCTTCGGTAGGTCTGGCTGTTGCATTCTCCAAGTGAATGGCTTATCTGGTGGAGGCTGAGGTGATGTTTTCTGGAGAGATAACATAGGTAAGCTTAGGCTGAATCTGGGGGTTCAAATATCAAGAAGGCTGTGTTCATACCAAGTCATTGGGGGACTGCGCCGCCGGCTTAGTTATATGGCTGGCGTCGATGTCGACGAGGCACTTGGCAATGTGAGCCATTACGTCGAATTCGAAACAATCCTGTTTGGTCGGATGGCCAGAAGAGGAAGTAGGCCTGTGTCGGAGATTGATGGCGCCGGCTTCAGATGACACTGCCGTCGATGTTAGGGCGGAGAGCTATAGCATAGATCAAACGGGTGCACGGTAGGGTTGGGGTGTTTCGGCTTGGAGGAGGCTGGCAGGACCTGAGTGCAACGTCGATTCTGGAATTGAGGGTATATAACAAATCTAAGCGTGGATGTCAACCCCAGACACTGGTTCAACGCCAAGATGGCGCACTCGATAATTGGGTTCCTTCGGTCATGCAGTCACCGAAAACCAGCAGGTTGTTTGTCAGTCATCTGCCCCTGTCGAGGACCGTGATGAAGTATCGGCCCCCCTGGCCACGGTCATGGATCCAAGCCCCGCCAAATGGTGGCACTCCCCGAAGGCCAAAATCATCGAGAAGTTTTGGCACTACCGCCTGAGACAGGAGCGCAGAGAGGTCTGGGGGCGCGGGACAAGAGCCAAGGGGAGGTTGACAGACCCGATGCTCATCGCTGCCACTAAGAGCACATCGCCATCCACAGAGGCCAGAACTGCCCGGGGTCGGGGTCGAGGCGGAATAGGGAATAGATTGGCCGGGCCTGTCAGAACTCAGAAGGCCTTTGGTAGCGCAGAGAACGGACCAGGTAGAGTTGCCAACGGCCGCCATTCGAAGCCTCGTCGGTGCTTTAGTCAACTAACGCTACGTAGTACACCTGGCTGTCTGTCCCTCGTGGCTTAGTGGCTCAAGCCCTTGGCTACCCCTAGAACCGACCTGAGGGACGGGCACGATGGAGCCAGGGTACGCCGCGTTACCGGCCCAGGCAGGGGTTGCCGGTCCACCATGACGCTCGAAGATCAGGGGCCCCCTACTAGGCTGGCCGTTGCTTGAGACCGGGGACCAGTTGAGCCGGACTATCTTGGCATGCTAGCTGCTCCAGGGCGAGGGCAGAATTATCGTGCAAAACTTCCCATCAATCATCGTCGTTGAAGAAATGAGCAACCATGGCTCGTGCGATTGATGATGGAGTTTGGAAGAATGACGGGCCACGCAGTACAGTAGAAAATAGGAGCCAAAGAAACTGGCATTGACCAGCTTGATGCCTTGGGCTGGACTCTCAGGGCAGCTCCGAGGCAGTGGCGCTCGGGCAAGGTAGGCATGTTTCATGGCAGTCAAATCTGGAAGGAGAAGCAAAAGCGGGAGACACGCCCGGCGCCGATCTGTTCCATTAGGTTGCTTCGCTTGAGATCCTCCCTCTCCCATGTCGCATTATTTCCTCGGATACAGAGCACAGCTTAGTCAAATCCGTGAAACCATGTGGGCTTGGCCAATGACAGTTCTACTGACTTCTCCTTGCAGCAAAACTCGATTCAGTTTCTGTCAAAGGTCAGAGTTTAAAGCTTCTGCACCGCAGATCGACCTGAATCCATCAGCACGGATGCCGTACGCTGAGCTATGCCGTCTGATAGAGCCTCGCTTACAGTCACAGTTCCCTTGCCTCGCATTTAGGTGGATAATGTAGCTTTCGGCTTGTCAGTTGCCGGCTTCACAGTTGTCACAAGCAAAACTACCCCACGCGTCCAGAGGCGTAAGGTAATTACAGTATGCAACGCGATAGGAGTGTCACAGTGTATTGTTTGTCCCGAAAGGTTGGAAACATGCATATGCGTATGCGTATGCGTATCAATGAGTTATCACTTGCTTTTCTCTTTTTTTCTTTCTCTGTACGCCAAAACATGCAGGGGTAACTACTATAAGCCATTGGCCTTTTTATCTCCGACGATACACCGGTGATCGCAGCCACACGCGAGAAGATCAAACTCTGGGCACTCAGTAAGCTTATTACCACGAGGAAAAGAGTTTACGCTTGATCGACGAATGGCGATCAAGGGTTGCCGAGCATAGACCAACATTCCGTCCCGCCGTGCTAACGAGCTCATCTTGGGAGGCTTTTGGAATACCTAGGTACGATATTTACGAGGGGAAATGTAGGTCTCCTTAAAATGTCTTCTTTCGGACCCTCCCTTCCATAAGTCGGCGCCACTCAACCTCGAGTCTGCTTTATTTTCTTCTATTTTCTTCTCCCCTCCTTGCACGAGTCCATAGTCAACATGACAGCTCGATAGTGTCGCGGAACTACTTCCATGAGCGGGCAATCTAACCAAGCTCCCGCTTGAAACAGGGGTCTAGACCGTGTCCCTTCTTCGTCAGTTTCAGTGAGAACACCGTTTCTTCTGGAACAAGCCATACTCAACACGTCCATCTGCCCGACGGGGGTGTGACAATTCCTGGGTCCTTTACGTCTTGGCTGTCCAGATCTGAGCGTGGCACAGCTTCACAGCTCCTGGAGGTAGCCATCCCCGAGCTGCTCGCCCAAAACATACTTGGACGTATACTACAAATGGACAACTGTCTCCCCTTGAGGAAGTAGTGCTCACCTGTGATATCTCCCTTCCCCCGCTGTTGCACAGTGGTGTAGCATCTTGAAGTCCAACATGACCTTCCCCTCACTATCTTCACGAACAGCTTGCTTCTAGCTTACCTACCTAACCTTACTTTGCGGTCAGACAATTCATCCGTGCTATAGCTCAAATGGGGCCCCTTGCATCATCCCGTGCATTTTTCTCGTGTGGGTGGTATGCCAAGGGTCGACTACCCACCGGTGAACCTGTCACCCATGCTGATGCCCCTAGCCCATCACGACTCCATTTCCTGATTCGACCTAGACACTCATCCCCGGGCGCCGGTGTTTCTAATCTAGACACCCATGCTGAGGTAACTGTTTACATCACAGACAAACCTTTATGATCCTACGCATGGTAGGCTTCATGTTGCACCCTAGACCGGGGAAAACCACATCATCACCGCGTTCCAATAGCTTCATCCTTCCCGGCAACTCAATCGCCCCAGATCAGATGGCCATACAAATGGCCATCTGATCTTGCCTCACCATGGACGTTGCAGTGGACTCGCGTCACATTGATAAGGGTTAGACGGGACCCCCTAGACTTAGGCGAAGGCAATCAACGATACCGTTGATTTCAATTACACATCTGCCACAACTCAAAAACATCGCCACATATACCCTCCATGCTCCCTAGACATATCTATACTATACTAGGGAAAGATATTAGTCCTGACATCTCGCATAACTCCTCTCCAGTGATCCAGCCCAGTCTTTGAACCTAAGCGACTGTCCTTCCGTCATGCTCAATGAAACATCCAATGCTTTACACGGCCTGCACCGATAATGAAGTATAGATTTCGGCAAAGCGCCATATCCCACCAAGAATGGAAGAAGTGCGATGGCTGGGGATTGGGACAATGGCGTCCTGCACGACAATGCTTTCGCTATCTGAAAGCTTGACTTTGTTCACCGTCACGGGAGAAACGAAACGACGCTTCTTTACTGTGCGGTTTCGCGATGATGCATGGCGCCGTTGCACGCCGTCTTTTGCCAATCGCTGAGCTAGAACGGCCCAGATGCGAACACGTGCCGTGGAAGCTGTATGTAATTCAAATATGAAGAGTCGAGTAATGAATGGTACCCTACGTTACAGCCCTACAGACTCAACAACTCTTACACTTACACCTCATCAGCGAATTACGGACAGAGCAGCTAACGCCTAGCTCGCCGCTAGCTAGTCCGATGTTCACATCTGATACCTCGGCTACGACTAGAGAGCGGAACATGTTTGTCTTCAGGGTTTCATCCAAATTAGCAGTTGGGCCGACCGTTCAGGCAGGGACAGAGTTAAAAAGATGGACCGTGATCGCAGAGCGACGGTCGAAGGGAACTTGCAGTAGCACGATCGGCATCGCCGTGGGCGGCAAATACGAGTCTTCAACGAGGATACAACATCAATGACTCGACAGCAATCCGAATGACCAAGTATTTTTTATCATGAAGCTCTTGTCGTCGCACATTTATTGATGATCAACGTTGATCAATGGATGGCTTGCTCGTCCCGCAGCGTGTCGCTTGCCACCTGACCTTGAGCTCCTACCAGCGCCGCTTCTTGTCAAGCCGTTGTGCCCCGGCCGAGATATAGGCAAGGGCTGGGTTTATCCCAAGGGATTTGCTTATCACTCACATCTTAAGAGCGAGGGTTTCCTTGTCAAGTCCAGGCCTTCTTCGCCTTGTGGCCCCTGCGTTAGAATCAATGGCCCAGGATCCCCACCACTAACTCACACCGTCGCCACCGCAGACTCGGCCCAAGCTCGCCTGCGCTTGGTGGTTTCGTGGGGTGATGTTAGTTGCCTCACCATGTGGTCTCCCGCAGCTGCGTCCACAGCCAAGCCAGGCAGCTTGGGGAGATTGCTGTGGTCAACACCAACAGTATGGCTTCTCTGCAGCTATGAGATCTTAAAGGGAGACATGTCCGTTGCCACAACCAGGGAGCTAGGAAGCATTGCGCAGCCATGGAGAGGCTAAATTTACAAAACCTGCGGGGTTGAAACGACGTTTCATCAAGACCATTCAAGAACCGGTATCTGGGTACATACCTATGCTGAGGGGCAAAGAACCCTTCGCCCTTTCACGAGCTCAGCTCCAGACTGTTGGTGAAGAGAGTAGATTTTCGGCATGTTAACTAGCCCAAGCGCAAGTCTCCACAAGATAAGGCCGCACTGCACAAGTGGAAAGCTCCAACAAATCATCGGTTTCACCCGGAACAAGGCTTCGTCGAAATAGGCTCGGCAGACTTAAGCGAGTTTCTTGTGTACACAACAAACACAAAGGTTTCTGTAAGCTCTTTAGCTCGAGAAACCATGACAGCGCTCCTGCAGGCTTCGGTCGCCAGTATCACGGTGTCCTATGCTTCGGGCATGTCAAGCATTGTTCTAACCTGGTTGTTTGTCAACCAAATTTTGGGCCCAGTCTGGAGATACGAACAGGGAGCCCGCTTTAGCCTCCCTGCGCAGTTGTGCCAAGACCGTTGCCGAATCCAAAGATAGTGTATCCAATCGCCGGGGACGGAAATTTGGCCGCGAGATTCGGTGAGGACCATGCCAAAGTCGTAAAGATAGCAAACGGTGATAACATGACGTTATGGGAAGAGACGGGAAAACATGGTAAGCGGCTGAGGCGAGATTGCGATCTTGAACAAGCGACGGGACTCAACGATGAGTCGTGGCGGAGTTTCGGCGGAACGAATACGTCTGTCATTATTCGCCGAGTCAAAGCCCGTTCTTTTGGCTCTCTAAGAAGCTGACTGCGGTGGTCTATATTTGGTGATCAAGTGCGTGAGACCGGGGGTTATATGCGGCGCCCATCTCCACGTGACCCAATGAGCCGAAGTGAACGAGGCCTGCGAGGCAACAGTAGATTTAAAGTCATCTATAGTGGGTAAACAATCCACCTGAATCCCAAGCTGGTGTCACGATGAGCAAACAAAAGTCATCAAAATTGCTGATGTTCCGTTCGCTGATAACGGCTTTCAGGAAGGTGGTTCAGGCGTCTCCCGTCTGTGTACCTATCAATGCACGGTCTGCTGCACGTGACGTTCTAAATAGTAGGAATCTTCCGCGTCAAGCCGCTTTCATGACGTGAGCCGCCCACTGGAATACAGCCGTGCCATTGGCGATTCAAGAGGTCCTCATGTCGTGGCTCTCTCTCTTCAAGAAGCCCGCCTTTCTGCGAAGTTCTCAAATCACCATCACCCACAATCTCCGACGGACCTTCGCAACGGTCAGCATGGCGACTCGAGATCCCAGCACTTTGTCCAACTATGGCGCTTGGCGGACGCGCCATACGACGGCCAACTTCAAGATTGACTTTGAGGACAAGTGCCTCAAGGGATCTGTTGTTCTTCAGCTTGAATCTCAGACCAACAAGGAGAGCAACGAGATCATTCTCGACTCTAGATTTGTGGATATTTCCACTGTTCGCGTCAATTCGACTGAGTCCAAGTGGGAGTTGAAAGAGTACTCGGCGCCCCTCGGTGCCCCTCTTCACATATCTGTGCCTCATGGTGCTGCCAAGGGCGAAGTCATTGACCTTGCTATTGACCTTCAGACGACTAGCAAGTGCACTGCCCTGCAGTGGCTCACTCCCGCTCAGACCTCGAACAAGAAGCACCCATACATGTTCTCCCAATGCCAGGCTATCAACGCTCGCTCTATCTTCCCCTGCCAAGACACACCTGACGTGAAGTCGACATTCAGCTTCAAACTCACTTCGTCTCTACCCGTGGTTGCAAGTGGCGTTCCTGTTGGAGACCATGAGGCTACACATGGCGTGGAGAAGCTCTATGAGTTTGAGCAGAAGGTTCCGATTCCCTCTTATCTCTTTGCCGTAGCCTCTGGCGATATTGCGACTGCTCCTATAGGTCCTCGTAGCATAGTGGCTACGGGACCCAATGAGTTGGAGGAATGCAAATGGGAGCTTGAACGCGACATGGAGAAGTTCATGGAAATCGCAGAGAACCTCGTGTTCCCGTACAAGTGGGGAGCCTACAATGTCTTGGTCTTGCCTCCCAGCTTTCCATACGGAGGTATGTTTTGCTATCGACGATCGTGAAGCCAAATGGTCGCTCACGGTGTTTCCAGGCATGGAAAACCCCATCTACACTTTTGCTACCCCTACCATCATCAGTGGCGACCGCCAGAATGTGGACGTTATCGCTCACGAGCTGAGCCACAGCTGGAGCGGTAACCTAGTGTCCAACGCTAGCTGGGAACACTTGTGAGTGTGAAATACCTCCAGGCCTGAGCATGTGATGCTTACTCTCCTCAGCTGGTTGAACGAGGGCTGGACTATGTACCTCGAGCGCCGCATCCAAGCTGCCATCCACGGCGAGCCAGAATTTGATTTCTCCGCCATCATCGGGTGGAAGTCCCTTGGTAAGTAACACCACGTTTCGCTCTGGACCGAGACTCATCGTTGCATAGAGGACGCTGTAGAACTGTTCGGCAAGGATCATGAATACACCAAGCTCATCATCAAGCACGAGGGCCTTGACCCCGAGGACGTCTACAGTACCGTTGCATACGAGAAGGGATTCCACTTTATATATTACCTAGAGCGCGTGGTTGGTCGTGAGAACTTTGACAAGTTCATCCCGTACTACTTCACCAAGTGGTCTGGAAAGTCTCTTGATTCGTTCGAGTTCAAGGAGACTTTCCTCGACTTCTTCAATGGTCTTGCAAACGACGAAATCTCAAAGAAAATCTCCGAGATCGATTGGGATGATAAGTTTTACACACCTGGTCTGCCCCCAAAACCTGATTTCGACACTACATTGGCAAACATGTGCTACGAGCTGGCAAACAAATGGAAAGCTGACGTGCGTACACTCCCTTGTGGTTCAGCGTGCATTCGTTAACATTTCATTAGAGCTTTGAGCCCAGCAGCAAGGACATGGAGGGCTTGACTGCAAACCAAAAGCTCGTATTTTTGGCGGAGGTGCAACAGTCCGGCCCACTCAGCCCGGAGCGAGCTCAGCTCATGGGCAAGACATATGACTTCCTCTCATCAAAGAATGTCGAGATATTGTCGGCATATTACCTGGTTGCCCTCAAGGCACAAGACTCCGCCATTTACCAAGACGCCGCTAACCTGCTTGGACGAGTTGGTCGGATGAAGTTTGTGCGCCCTCTGTTCCGTGCACTCAATAAGGTGGACAGGCAACTGGCGTTGGGCACCTTTGAGAAGAACAAGGATTTCTATCACCCCATTTGCAAGGGAATGGTGGAGAAGGATCTAGGCCTTTAGAGGAGCAATGAGTGTGTCCGATATGGCACATCATAGTCTGGACGGATAAAGTACCCTAGAAAAAGGATAATCTGTCTATTCCAACCAGATTGAGCTCCTAAGGACTTCACCCCATGTTTGGTTGTCACTCTTAACAAACTTCTCAATCGACTCAACGTTGTGTGCTCCGAAATTGTCATACAAATGAGGGAACCCACCCTCCCATTTGATAGACCCAGCGAACTGGTCAAATCCCAGCTTGACTATCCAAAGTGGCGATACCTGATTGAAGAACAAATCCGCAGTTTGGGGTACCTAAATACCATCAATAGTTTGTATCTCGGCATGGGTAAAGTGCTCACCTGGGTTGCCGTGCTTAGATGAATGAAGCCGTCCTTCCGATCAAGCTCCGACAATAGGTGCTCTTTAGGGAATGGTTCCGCAGGAGCGGACTGTATGATCTTGTAGATATATCGTGGAGGAGATTCAGACGTCATATTGTAAAATAAGCTCAGTGATTGTGTGGTGAAAGGCGGAACTGCGGCAGCAAACCTCCACAAGCCCAATTATGCGATACGGGTGTTTAGGGTAGTTGGACATAGTGCCAGTCCACACAGTGCCCGGTTAACTCCCTGTTGAAGATTGCTGGTTTTGTTCATGTTTCACACTGTGCCATTAGTGCTCTTTCGTTCTCGTTTCACGTGAAGTTGAACTGCATCCTCGACCTCACCTGTATCTCATGTCGCGAAGTTTCAAAACAGCGGGGATTTATTTGACGCTGCAGCGATATCACATCTTTCGGGCCTCAAAACTGTGATAAGAAGCTCAGCAGCATCTGGGATGTCGCGGGGCCCGGTTCCCTCCCAGCTTCATTTGCTGTCAAAACTACCTGCTCTACCTATTGGTGACAAGGTCAGGTTCCTCGGATGGTATGGCCAACAAAGCTTCCCCTCTCACTCATCTACTCTCTACAGCAACGTCTGAATGATGGAATAACGGATAATAGTGTCACCTCTTACTCGACGTCGTCGGCATGTCTCTCACTGGGCCACCTGTACCCGAGAGACACCAATGTTTCCGCCCTTGTGGATGTCAGCCTGCTGCTGGAGACGCTCACATCTGACCAGACACGTGTCGGCGAGTACGTCAATGTGATAGGGTATATTACGGAGAAGAAAACACAGCGTGACATGAAATCACCATACCAAGAAACAATGCAAGTGTGTGTACAAGCACTGGTACTCTGGTCAACTGGTCCTATGGATCTCCAAAAGTACCAAAGGATTCTCGATTCCCGCTGATATTGTGGTTGAAATCTCCGCAGCGTCATGTACTGGACTTCGACGTCAAATGCAGCCTGTTGTTGCTCATTGAAACCTCACCTGAAGCCATGCACAGAAATCGCAAACCTGAGCCTTTCTTAGCCTTGAAATATCGAGGATCTGACAGTGAGGTTGGCCGGAGTCATGCTCACGAGTGCGGGAAGAGTCCCAACCATGCGGTCTCTCACAAGAATTGCAGCTTGCAATCCAATTGGAACACGAAGTTTGCCGGAACCCGGATTAGGCATCTCCACTGCTGCGCTCTCGTGTCGTTGGGCAACTCGGCCTGCACTACCTACCTGCGGCTGGTGTAATTTGGGCAGTGTTCAGACTCATATGGGCTCGGTTGGGCTGGAATGGTGCCAGATGGCGTCGTGTCTTTGGATGGCATGACAGCCAACATGACACCCGCTTAACTCGGATCAATTGGGTATCTCGTCTTCCCCTTGTCTCCCTCGGGCGCCTGATTGACAGCATATTCTACACATAGCTGCACCAGCCTGCGCTTCTCTGCCTCGCCGCAGTCTTTGCACCCTAACAGGAGCTGCCTTGCGGTCCCTCCAAGCCTGGTGTGACGGTAACGATAACGACACCCATTGCTCGACTTGCAGATAGCCGTCCCTAAGTATATGCCATATTTGCCTTTACGTCAGCTTGGGGGCACCATGGTCATAAGCACCAAGTTGCGCTGGCTCAATCGTCGTCACGCCGGCGACGGTCGTGGTAACGCCGATGAGAGTCTCTGGGCGAGCCTCTGGAAACAATGATCGGCTGGTGTAGAGGTCGTTTCAGTGCCTTTTCGGGATTTTGCTGAACCTTGGCCGCCGCCTGTCGATCCCACAGCTCCTTTGACTTTCGGCAGATATCGTCGATTTGTTCCTGGCAACGACGTCAACATACGGAAAGCGTGTTCACGGGAGTCGGTGGTTACTGACATCAGTCAGGCAAGAACCTGGGGTGGTGATGAGGAAACCATCCTCTCCCTACGTCGAAATACATGAGCTAGGTAGGAACGCCTAGGGACAATCTCGAGGATGAGATACCTCAAACGTGTATGGGCGGACTGTTGCCTGAGGCCCCAGGTAGTACTGGAGCTCTTGGGTGATGACCTTTCTATGGATGTCCTGGTGAGGAATCCAGTATTTGTTCAACGAGGAAGATGACATTGTTCGACTCGGACTTTGTCGAGATATCCGCGGAATTCGAGATAGGCTGGGAGGGTGAGAGAGGATATAGACCGGGCTGAGCCAGGGTATTTATTCCATTATAGCCTGCCTGCACAGGCTATGTTAATCGATGTGCCTGACGGGTGGAGGGTGCATTCATGCTAATGTATGCGAACCCAAGGTATGTCAGTCCTCGTCGTTTGTCTCCGTGTGACAGCGTTCACCGCTCCACAGGCTGATATTCCAAAGCCAATCTGGAACCGAATCAAGGGGTATCTGCACTACAATTCGCCGCACATGTTTCGCCGGTTCCATGTCTCTGGAGATATTATGGAAGGAAAACCCCTGCGATACGCCATGAGCAGTGGTGCGTGGTGAAAAGTGAGGCGAACGGGTGTGGTCCGTCATTGGCGAGCGGCGTCCAGCGTCCGCCCTGCCAGCGTGGCAAATGTCAAATGAGCTGCATTTGGTGCTAATAACACCCGTTGAAAGAAAACTGAGCGAGACTTGGCCCCTTGACTCTCTATTATTGACGCTAAAATGGGCGCAATAGAATGCAAATGTCGATGGCGACAGGTGCCAATCATTGGCTGGTTTGAGGTATTGGACAGCCTTCTTCACTCCGCGTCTGGCAAGCACTCGGACGAACCTGGATCTGCGCTTAGCACGCGATCAAACCTTGGCTAATGCTGTTATCACAGGGCTTATTGGACTAGACAAGCGCCGGGTGCATCTGTCGATCTGGGGTCACGGCATTCTTCGCCATTCCTACTAGTAGACAGACGTTCTGCGCGTTGTCGATCTTATAAGCGACTTAAAGATCACCCTTTCCTTTCTAGAACCTGTTAGGTCAAAGAACATCGCCCTGTTGCTTCGTACTAGCCGAACATATCCGTATGACCCGAACGAGAACTCCAGAGCGGTTCGTGGTTGTAACTAGAGGGGGAGAGGGATGCTTGTCCTTGTTGCCAGGCGGCAAGTACTCTTTGTATTTATTGGCTCTGCTATATTTTCCTACCAAACCTTGACGCAGCCTGTGATCAATTGATCGTCTGGGGGGACGACGACTCGTTGAGCAGCGAGTTGCGATGATAAGGCGGCATCGCCTTGGACTTTGAGCTTCTAAGTTGTTAGTGTCGTCGTTTGCCTCGCATGCTGTAAGCAACGAGCTTCATTCTGTACGAGTAGGTGAAACGATGCGCTGCACTAGATCTTATGCGCTTCTGTTTTTGCCAGCACTGAGTTCACATTGCAGTTTACATGGTGACCCATTGTAGGTATCTCCGAATCGCTTTGAACAACCGCAACAAACTTTGGGTCTCCACGAGCATCGCCTTGCGAAAGAAACCCAGACCTGGAGCAGGATTGCATGGCCTTATGCCTCACCAAATTGTGTTGGTTTAGAATGCTCATGTTGATGCTTTAGCTCTAAGATCCTACACTGCGAGGCGAAAGTATATCCCATGTGGCAATGTTTCGAGCGACCATCCGCCAACCGAGACAACCCACGACACAGGCTTCCCCCTTCGCCTTGCTTCTCAGACCTGGGAGGACTTGACTGGGTACCTTTAGACGTTGTCATTGCTTGTTTTCATATTGTGTACTTCCGGAATGCCCCGAAATGATGTCTCTTGTTTTTGTGACAGGATTCCCTGTCAACGTGAGTGAGTAAAATCTACCTAGGTGTTGTGGTAGATGCAATCGAGAGTGATTCTCGCCTACCAGTAGCCAGTCCTTTAGAGAGACCATAATATGTATGAGAGAATCAGAATTTAGAGACTCTGGAATTTGGGATACCGAACCATGGAGTAGCTCAACGGTTCTTCCACCCGCCGGTGCATATCCGTGATCCACAATAGTGTGCGGGAGCGGAAGCAAGAGCGGGAAGGAAAGTCAGCAAACTTTGGAGTAACAATTTGAATGGTGCTTCCCAAGGCCTATCAAGACATTTAAAGGCCACTGTCTCAACCATCAATTACAGCTCAAGACAGAGGAGAGTGATACTACCTACGTGGCTTGGACGTATCTACTTAAGGTACCTAGGTAGACAGGTACGTAAGGTATGCGCAGGATGGCTTGCGGCTTTTCCTCGGCACGCGACGCAAGCTTCATGCACGTGAACTCCCGAAGCCATGGAAGATCCCGTCCCCTTTCAAGCATCAGCTGCCAATCAGAAGCACGGGACTTGGATCAAGTGCAGCAAGCACCGCGACCGCGTCCCAATCTGCGAAATTTTGTTGACAAGCAACCACTGTCTGTGCCAGACAACGGCTTGGAAACCCCCTGGCCCAGCCTTGACGACGACAATTTCGCACATCACGACGTGCGCCGACTGCGAGTCCTCACCCGGATCCCCAGCGATCGCAAGGAGCCGAAAGCATCCCTCTAACGTGCGACGCCCCCAAGGGCAACACGGTGTCGTCATTTCTGGATACAAGGGGACCAACGACTCGCCTCCAGCATCTCCTACCAAGTTATACCGACGAGACGATGCGCTGAGGTCTTGAATGGGTAGCACGCCTCCAAACCGTATGCCGCTTTACTTATAAACGATCCCTTATATTCCCAGCAATCACACCGCGGCAGCTTGATCCCTACCAAGCCCCGCGCATTCCCAGCGACACAACTCAAGTCTAGAGGGGACCAGCTTGGGTCCCCTGGACAGTCCTGCAACCATGGCGCCCGCCGGCGGAGGAAATATCAAGGTGGTGGTGAGGGTGCGGCCTTTTAACGGTAGAGGTAAGTGTTTTGGATAGGTTTGGACTCTCAAAGCAACTGGGGTGGTGCTGAACTGGGCCACAGAAATCGACCGAGGTTCAAAATGTGTCATCGAAATGAAAGGGAACCAGACGGTTCTTTCTACCCCCGATGCACATGCGGGCAAGGCAGCAAAAGATGCCGCCCCAAAGGCCTTCGCATTCGATCGCTCATACTGGTCTTTCAATAAAAACGACTCCAATTATGCCGGTCAATCTAATCTCTTTGATGATTTGGGACTGCCTCTTCTCGACAACGCCTTCCAGGGCTACAACAACTGTATCTTCGCATATGGTCAGACCGGCTCCGGAAAGTCATACTCTATGATGGGATACGGCAAGGAAGTCGGTATCATTCCCATGATCTGTCAGGATATGTTCAAAAGGATAGATGCTCTTCAGCAAGACAAGACAACAAAGTGCACGGTCGAGGTCTCATATCTAGAGATCTACAACGAGCGAGTGCGCGATCTGCTCAACCCATCCACCAAGGGCAATCTGAAGGTTCGGGAACATCCATCTACCGGCCCCTACGTCGAAGATCTCGCCAAGCTCGTTGTGAACGGATTCCAGGAAATCGAACACTTGATGGACGAAGGAAACAAGGCGCGAACAGTTGCCGCGACGAACATGAACGAGACATCCAGTCGAAGTCACGCCGTCTTCACGCTCATGTTGACTCAGAAGAAGTACGACGCAGATACCAAGATGGAGATGGAGAAGGTCGCCAAGATCAGTCTGGTCGATTTGGCAGGTTCCGAACGAGCGACATCGACAGGCGCGACAGGCGCTCGACTGAAGGAGGGTGCAGAAATCAACAGATCGCTATCGACACTGGGCCGTGTCATTGCTGCTCTGGCTGACTTGTCCACGCCAGGCAAGAAGAAAAAGGGCGGTGGCCAAGTCCCCTATCGAGACAGTATTCTGACGTGGTTGCTGAAAGACTCTTTGGGTGGAAACAGTATGACGGCCATGATAGCAGCCATCAGTCCCGCCGACATTAATTACGACGAAACCCTAAGTACTCTTCGATATGCCGATTCGGCCAAACGCATCAAGAATCACGCAGTCGTCAACGAGGATGCCAATGCCCGCATGATCAGAGAACTCAAGGAGGAATTATCGCTCTTGAGAAGCAAACTCGGAAATGGACCGGCCCCCGCCGGAGCTGCTGGTGCTGGGCTGCCCGCTGACGAGGTCTACGCAGAGGGCACCCCACTGGAAAAGCAAATGGTCAGCATTACTGGCTCAGATGGTGTTGTGAAGAAGGTCTCGAAGGCAGAGATCGCAGAGCAACTGAGCCAGAGCGAGAAGCTGCTTACGGATCTGAACCAGACATGGGAGGAGAAGCTTCTGAAGACCGAGGAAATTCACAAAGAGCGTGAAGCAGCCCTGGAAGAACTTGGAATCAGCATCGAGAAGGGCTTTATAGGCTTGCACACTCCGAAGAAGATGCCGCATCTGGTCAATTTGTCTGATGACCCGCTCCTCGCAGAGTGTCTCGTCTACAACCTCAAGCCTGGAACTACCACAGTTGGCAACGTCGACACCAACGCCGATCATCAAGCGAACATCCGGCTCAATGGATCCAGAATTCTGCACGATCACTGTTCCTTTGAGAACGCCGCTGATGGGACCGTAACTGTTACTCCTAGCGAAGGAGCTTCGGTCATGGTTAACGGAAAGCGCATCACAGAACCGACGCAGCTTCACTCTGGGTACCGTGTTATTTTAGGCGACTTCCATATCTTCCGGTTCAACCATCCCATGGAAGCAAGAGCAGAACGGGGCGAGGTCGACAGACCACAGAGCTTACTTCGTCATTCAATTACTGCCAGCCAACTTCAAGCACTTGATCGGGGCTCTCCCTCGCCGAGCCCTCGACCCGGCCATGAAAGATCCTTTAGTAGAGTGTCTGAATTTGGCGACCTCTCTCGACCAGAATCACCTGCGATGTTTCCGCGGAATGGTCGTGACTCAGATTGGTCCCTCGCGAGACGAGAAGCGGCTGGAGCAATTCTTGGGACGGATCAAAACTTTACCAGTCTTACCGACGAAGAACTGAATGCCTTGTTTGAAGAGGTACAGAGAGCGAGGGCAGAGCGAGTGAATGGCCGTGAGGATGGAGATGACTCGGAGTCCTCTTATCCTATCAGGGATAAGTACCTGTCAAATGGCACCATGGATAACCTGTCTCTCGACACGGCGTTGACTATGCCCTCAACACCAAAGCAAGGCGAGCCGGATGATAAGCTGAAAGAGGTTCGAGAGGAGCTGCAAAACCAACTGGAGAAGCAGAAGGAGGAGTATCAAGATCAACTCAAGAGCGCGGAAGCGGCCAATGTTGAGATCGAAGAGATCAAGAAGGAGAAAGTGAAGATGGAGGCAGCGTTGCAGGAGATGAAGGAGCACATGCAAAAGCAGCTCAACCTCCAACGAAAGCAGTTTGAGGAGAAAATCGAGAAGATGGACCCCTTGAAGATGCCAAAGAAGAGCCCGAACCTTTCCGAAGAAGAGGTCAGGCTGGCGAAGCAGAGTGTGAAGATCTGGCGAAGCCAGCACTTCGTCAAGATGGCAGAGGTGGTGCTTCAGAACGCCTCAATTCTCAAGGAAGCTCAGATCATGAGCCATGAGCTCGACGAGAGTGTCGTGTTCCAGTTTGCGGTGGTAGACGTTGGACATGTTCTATGCTCTTCTTACGATATGGTTCTCAACGGCCTAACAGGCGAGGGTGATGACATAGCGCTAGAAGAAGCTCACAAGCCGTGCATTGGCATTCGAGTGGTTGATTTCAAGAACAGCGTGGTACATCTTTGGAGTCTGGAGAAACTGCACGATCGGGTACGACAGATGCGACAGATGCACCAGTATCTGGACCAACCAGAGTACGCACAGCACCTCAGCCTCGACAATCCGTTTGTGGAGACTTGCATGCCATCATATACGCTGGTGGGTGAGGTTGATGTGCCATTGAAGGCGGTTTTCGAGTGTCGAGTTCAGGACTCAACTCTGGATGTCCTGTCCCCTTACACGTCCCACGTTGTCGGCATCATCAAACTGTCTCTCGAGCCGTCGCATGCGCGTGCGCCTACTAACACTCTAAAGTTCAATGTTGTCATGCATGAGCTCATTGGCTTCGCGGAGCGAGAAGGCACTGAAGTACATGCACAACTCTTCATCCCCGGTATCTCGGAGGAAGACGGTATCACTACGACTCAGATGATCAAGGACTTCGATGAGGGCCCTATCCGTTTTGAGAGCGTTCATAGCATGAGCATCCCGCTATTTGGGCCCCATGACGTCACTCTAAGGGTCGCTATCTTCGCCAAGGTATCGACAATGCACCTGGATAAGTTGCTCAGCTGGGATGATATGAGAGATGCTGTGCCTGTGAGGGAAGGCATGTCCAAAGCAACTCGAATCAATGAGTCGCAGTTCTTCACTCAAGAGAAGCATGACCTGCTGTCCCGAGTTCAGATCATGGAACTGAACGAGAACGGCGAATACAGCGCAGTGGAAGTGACGCAGACGAGCGAGCTAGACACCGGAACTTTCCAGCTTCATCAAGGTCTACAAAGAAGAATCGGCATCAACATTTCTCATAGCTCTGGTGATGCCCTACCTTGGGGCGATGTCGCGGCTGTTCGAGTTGGGAAGATTCGGCTCGTTGACTCGGCTGGGAAAACGCCTGACATGGACGCCAATGAACCTGACATCCCCTTGAAGCTGTCTCAGAGCCCGATTTTCCGCGAGAACGCCAACGGTACTAAAAGCCTCACCATTTATGCCCAGTGGGACTCGAGTATACACAACTCGTTGCTCCTTGATCGGGTGACTCAGGACAAGTATCGGGTGCAGATGACCATTTCGTGGGAAATCAGCTCTGAGAAGCTGGCTGAGCCCATGAAATTCTCGCAAAAGGTCTGCGTGCAAATTCTATCGAGAACCTTTGTACGCCAAACTTCAATGTTCTCGGCCTTGTGGCAGAATGTTCGATTTGTACGGTCCTCTACTGGTATATTTACTCTCACCATGCGCCCTGCTCCGATTAAGAAAGTCGGCGATTTGTGGAGGCTGAATAGTCAGCACGATTACGTCAAGGGAGAGGAAAATTTGACAAGCTGGACGCCTCGAGGTGTGTCTTTGGTGAGCGATTTTATCATGGCTCGCAAGAAGAAGAGACGCACCGCGGCTATTGTTACCACTGACGCTGTTCTCGCCAAGCTTGGCCTGGACGGAACGAATGCAAAGTCCGAACAAAAGGAACCCGAACCCGAACCGTCACCCGAGCTGAAGCCGATTATCCCTTCTGATGACGATCTTCTCAATGACACACCTGAGACCTCTCAATCCTCTTCTCTAGATGATGACGAGCAGCCCGAGGCCGAACAAACCGAAATAAAAAAGCCTGAGACAGAACAGCATGAAGAGGAACAGCATGAAGGGGAGCAACATGAAGGGGAGCAACATGAAGAGGGACAGCTTGAGACAGAAGAGGCGACGCCAGGGGAGGATAAAACTATCAGAGTAGAGGAGCAGCAGCCGAAGCCGGAATATGACGAGCAACAGATGGACCTGCTCGAAAGCTCACTGAAACTTTGGAGGAAATATCCCGATCCATTGAGCAACATCCTTGGCCCTGCCAATATAGCGCCGCCGACGGATGGGCTCATGTCCGCGCCCGTGCAGCCGACACTTGTCGCAACGGCCATTCGAGTACCCAAGAATCCCAAGGTGCTGAAGGGCGGGTACCTGCTGGTTCCCAATAGTGACTCGACACGCTGGGTTAAGAGATTTGTCGAGTTGCGACGGCCATATCTCCACCTTCATTCGGCTGGGGATGGTGATGAGGTTGGGCTCGTAAGCTTGCGAAACTCTCGTGTTGACAGTCAGCCTGGCGTGATGGGTCTGCTTCATGGGCCTGATGGCTACGACAACGGGCAAGGCCAGAACGACCAGAACGGTGGGACCGACTTCACGCCAGGGCATCGACGAACATCTTCAGGTCGTGTCATCTCTACCATCTGGACGGGTGCAGGCGGGGGAGCCTCAACTGGGGGTCCCGGCCTGCAACGCCTTCCCGAGCGGATGCAGTCGGCAGTGTTTGCCATAT
This sequence comes from Fusarium cyanostomum, assembly GCA_014824385.1. NCBI lineage: Eukaryota > Fungi > Ascomycota > Sordariomycetes > Hypocreales > Nectriaceae > Fusarium > Fusarium cyanostomum. Next base: position 55,202 of record JABCKW010000425.1, read on the forward strand.
ACGGGACGGACAACACCTGGCTATTCGCGGCACGGAGCGAACGGGACAAGATGGACTGGATCTTCCGGATTGACCAGACATACTTGTCGAGCAACGACAGCTTGTCCGGAAGCGGGATGGCCAGTCCGTACCCGGGGAGCGAATACTAAAGGTGTGAGGTCTGAGATGGGAGTAATGATGTGAAACGTTCTCTCTTTGGGCATATAATTTCCTTTGTTGCTATTTGACGGTGAATTAGATGAGATGACTTATACCCCCGTAGGAGGAGGAGGGAACGCAGTTCATGTAGAATTACCAGCTATGCATTTGGATATATCTTAGATGAAGGTCACCGAGACGCCATCATTGGCAAGCCCGTGTAGTCGAGGACAAGAGAGTGCAAGCTGGGCCGTGAATCTGACTTGGATGAATCACACATAATGCAAGACATTGGTCATAATGTTTCCTCGAGTTGTTCAAAGTTGTGACCAAGGCCCTGGGCATGGAAGGACTGAATACAAGGTGAGCGGTCACATAGCACAAGTGGGTTCTTTTGAGGTTATCAACTCGATCCAATGTTCAAATGACAAGAACATTGATTGTACGCCGCCGGCTTGATGTGTGGCATTGCAACACGGCATAATACCAGCCTTTATCTCTACGTGGTGAAACATGCATGCCGCCGAGCTCTGTAGGATGCAAGCCACGTTGGGGGGGTAGGGTCGGGTTGGGTTGAAGTCTGGATGCAGGGCGGCTGAGTTGCGTACAGTACACAGAGGGAGGGGTGATCAGAGGAGATTGGATGCGAGAGGTTGGATGAATATCAGCAATCCGTTGGGATAAATGTACTACGTAGTATGCAATACTGCACTGGTTTCCAGTGCTATGCGTAATCCAGTTGGTTTGGTAGTGTCTCTTATTGGAGCTGTGAGAGATGGGAGCATCTTGTTGGTGGCATTCAGACCAACAGCCTAGCCCCGGAGAGCGACAGAAAGCAGACCGGGATCCCAATATCCGCAGAACCAACGTCTCGGTACCTTTTACAGAGTACTCCACGCAGAAATACCAACAAAGGGAGGGGGGTCGGGGGTTTAGCTACTCGTAAAGCATGAATATCAGACCATTCTCAGAGAAGATTTGGGCAAGCTTCAGAGGTTGAGCAAGAGATATCGCAACTCTCACTACTTTGGGCCTCTGCCCGGCCGAGTCGCATGCTGGGGACGGGTTTGTACGGAGTAGCTGCGTGGGTTATGTATGGGGTCGTGGCTGGGGTGACCACGCAGAGAGAGCTCTGGTTCGATCGGATACAGGCAAGGTTTCATGACAGATGAAAAGACCAGGGAGACTAGGTGACCTAGTTGGGTGAGTGGGTGACTAGGTAAAAAAGAAACGCCGGTCAGGGCGGCAACTGCACAGCATGCTTACGTTACATCGCAGCGTGATTTGATTAACTTGAGGCCCTAAGATGTAGTACCTAGGATGAGGCCATGAATCTACTACGTACGTAGTAGGGTGCAGCGGAGCGTATGGAACAAAATTCATGCGAGCGGGCGAGACAGAGTAGCAACAGCCAGGGAGGTTGGAATGAGGCGCAACAAGATGAGATGAGACGACATCGAAACGCCATAAAAACGTGAAGATCTCCCCGGCATGCCATGGGGAAGAATATGACGTCTTCGGAGCAACGCCGGGCTTGTTTGATTTGTCGATCGGCCAGCGGGCCGGCAACTAGACGGACTCAACCAAGGTTGCCGGGGTTCACGTTATCACGACTCATAAAATGACATGATGAGCGATGATCCTGAGACGTGTGGCCCAGATTGTCGGAAGTGACAACCATTCCCGGATCCCCATCATGGGAGAGAAACTGGGGCTCATCTCACTTCAGGCTTTGCTCCAATCAAGAGCAGAAGCTCTCGTGCTATGCTTCGACCCCCAAGAACACTGCACCCATGTCAGTACCTTGAGTCAGGTACTGTACCTGGCAAGACCCGGGCTGGCGGGTCTTGCTCTCCATCTCACCCCCATCATCCCGTCCGCGGTGTTTTATCCATCTCCGCCATTGTCAAAACACGCAAGCGAAAAATGACACAGGCTGTGAGCGAATAATAGCATCGCCATTATGTGCAACCCCTGTCCGCGCGAAAGGCCGGGGGATGAGTGAAGTTTGTGAGAGTGCTCCGTAAGGGAGAAGAAGCAGCGCCAAAGGAGGGAAAAGCAACGAGGCAAAGGTTCTTGGCCCGCCTTAACAGCCCTCGAAACACCACGTCCACGGAACCTCTCCCGGGCAGCTACTCTGAGCCCTGCTTTGCAGAAGCGTGGACGTGCAGAAACGACCGAGGGATCGACAATGCCCATTTCGTGGAACCTAGAGGCTGACAAAGGCATTACTAGAATAATAAACGACTTCGGATCAACAGAGTAGTCGCTGTGTACCTACGCGGAAGTTGCCGTAGTTGCGGACCCGATGAAGACGAGCGTTGCACGAGTTTAGAATAGAGCCCCAGTTTGGGAGAGCTACTGTAAGGTGCGGGACGGTACGACGCTGGCGGCGGAGGCAAGCCAAGCTTGAGAATTCCAAGAAACTGGAAACTGGCGTTAGAAGGCCGCGATGGCGATGACGGGAAGAGATTGAGTTTATTTTGTCTCAGAGTCTAATCTCTAATCGGATGACGGAACATGGGAGGGAGGGGTAAAGCAATTCTCGGAAATTCCAGCACAATTCCTTTGCTGAAGCACGTTTGTAATGTTTTATCTACTCCCGTGGGCGACAAAAAATACTGGAATGGTTGGCAGCCAAAACTGGAATGAATGTATGGGGGTTATCCCGATGTTTCCTGTCCCCGCCAAGCCAATCCCATCTGCCGGCCGAGTGGCATTGGAAAGCCTTTGCCACGTTCCATCCAAAGTAACTGTACTGTAGGTCCGCCCCAACTGTCGTAGGCAATAACGGGCCCCCCTACCCTTTGGAGCGTGGCATAGCGGTATTTTGCGCAATAGCAACATTGATTAGCGTTGCAACTCCGCGATAGATAGACGACTCTTTTACTAATGCACAGGTCACAAGGGTAGTAAGTAATTTAGAACCAACTACAGAGTAGTACGTACTAGCTACGTTGCTAGCTACTCTAATTTTACCCTTAAGGCAAGTATCTACGGAAAACTTGCTACTGATCGTCAAGTCCCCTATTAACCTCTCGCCAAATAGTATTTATTAATAAGATATGTACTTGACCTTAAAGACCTATTATGTAAAGAAGCTGCAGGCTCGTGGAGAAGAAAACCACAGTTAATGTTTACTGCCCCTGTGACCTGTACCTGCCTGTCACGCCCTGTTAAGATGAAATGTTATGTGCTGTCTTGTTTCAAATGGCGCCTAATTCGGGAGGTGAATAATGCCTGCATTCAACAGGAGCAATTGCTCCATCCTTCCGGGCTTGTTGCATTAGCAGTCAACTTGTATATGCAATCAAACAATGCAGAGTCGAACAATGACGGAAATTCATCCGCGTTATTACCGCTCGTCATAGTGTGGGTTGCGATTCGGGCGGTTCTCCTTTGAAGTTAGGTGCCTGGTTCCGGCTCATTACCTTTCGACAAGCTTCCCTCTCCATATCGTCCTTACTCCTTCTCTTCTCTCTTCTCTCCCGGGATTTTCTCCCCAGACATCCATCATCACAAACACAACACACTCAGTCCCCCAGATCCGTCCTGTCGGTTCTCTTACACACGCCATCTCGCCGGGTTCCTATAGTGTAGGAGCCAAGTGTAATACCCAGTTGTCAACTTGCCAGCCAATCAACCACACAGTCGATCGAAAACGCCAACACCTCCTGTCGGTCACACAAACACTCTCGCAAAGGACGGTGAACCCTTTCACAGATTCCCCCAAGTAAAGTGCAGTACAAACCCACCGCCTCGACGTTCCCACACCCCCGTGCTCTTTTCCCCTTTCCCCAAGGCACCGTTCATTTCCAAGCCGTCGGGAACGTGGTCGCGACCCGACCCAGGCCATCGGATCCCGGCCCCAGTCCGTTGGGATTTGACTACCCTACCCAAGTCATTGGGACCTTTTGGAGACAGCGACAACGACTGCCCCTGGAGAGAGGGCGGCTTACACGGACGAGGACCAGGATAAAGATGCCTATCTATTTCGATACGAGCGTCGAGACGGAGGAGGCACCAGTCTATCCACAATTCTCTCGTACATAACTCGACGCACCCAAGACCAGAACCATACGAAACCGCACACTTTGTCTGACTTGTTGGGTCTCCTCCCACACGCATATTTCTGACTCTCTTTTCACTCATTGCGCAAATCACGCTGGCTCGTTCTCTCACACACGGACTGGCTCCCTGCTGACGCGAATTGCCGAGTTGGAGCGCCTTTGGGGGACCACCCACGGAGCTAGAGAGTTGCGCGCGTGTGTTGTTGGAGTGCCACAGTGGATTTTCGAGGTACTGTAGGTACATACAACTGGGTACGGTACCTTTGTACCTTGACCTGACTTGCCTCGGTCTGCCTCCTCGCAGCTTACGGTCCCAGACTTTCTTTTGGTGTGATGGTGTGCTAGCGTAGCGACACCCGACCGACTGGGTCGCCTCTTGATCCGGCCCTCCAAACTGGGGGGGTCGAGGCCAAAGACTGGAGAGACGGGCGACCCTAGAAACGCCCACCACACCAACTCAACCTCAAGCGCCAGATTTGGTAGGGCTCGTGGCTTTGCCTGGCTTTGGAAAGCCGAGAGCTAGATACCCGTCCCAAGCTGTTGGGTCCTTTGAGTCCTTTGAGTCCCTTGGGTCATATCCTGGGCCGCATCCACTCGTCGACTCTCGGTCGCACTGGGTGTTTGGGTCATTTTGATTCTTCCGGGTCTTGGTCTGGGGCCTTCCTTGGCTCCTTTCTTTTGGTGTTTCTTCCTACATAGTCTATCTTGTGCCCCAGAGAGGGGGGGGTTCCATCCAAGCTTCTCGTCTTTCTCCATTTTCATCTCCAGCTTCTATCCAGCTTCTAACGTTATTCCCAATCTCTCCCGCCTCAGCTTTTCTGATCTCCCAGACATTTGACCCTCGTCGGTCTTTTTGGGCATTTATTCCAAAAAGCCTAGCTTTGTTTCTGGCGTCGGTCACCTTCAAGTCACTGTCTCTCGTTTTCACACCCATTTTCCCCTCATTGAGCTTGCACGCTCCGCAACACCATCACCAACAACACCCCATAGTTGACACGAATCTCGCCCTCGTGGTCCTTGCCACCATCACCGGCACATGTTTCTGGCCCCATTTGCTGCGCCTGGCTCTTGACTCTTGACAACCTTTACATCTTTTCTGATACTCTCTCCATAGACCTTTGGATCCTTTGAACCTCTTCAACTCCTCATTCAACCACGTCGAGTCCTCGTGGGGGTTGGTCGCCACCAGTGAATCGGCGTTCTCCCTTGCCAGTTTTGACGGGCCAATTACTCACTCACGCCATTGGACCGGGTATCCAGTGTTTCCTGTATCCAATACTGAGGGCATCTCTGTTCTTCTGTTGGATGCTGCTATTTTTGTTGGTGAGGTCTCTTCCATTGCCATAACTTCATCCACCCCAAGACACTTAGGGTGATGGCCACACGACCAGTTCAATCTTCTACCCACGACGATATGCCTGCTTCATCTCCCTCCAGCTTCAATCATTTCCAGTTCACCTTCAACTGCTCAGCCTCAAACTCGGGCAAAAATAGCTTCATCGAGCCTGATGTGTGTACTTGTTTCATTTTCTCTTGCCCTCTGGCTACTTCTTCCTCGCCTGAGCCACTCTAACCCCCAAACTACCGGCTGGGATTTGCTGACATCTGGTGTAGCCCGACGCACAGGATATGTAAGTCTCGGAAGCCAACCTGACCCTCATTCTCAAAGCTCCAACTAATGATTTTTGCCAGAGACTCTGAATCCTTGACGGACAGTGTACAAAACTTCCCTGAAGAATTTGGTCGCACGTACCATGCCTATCGGGCTGGTTGTGAGTTCCGGTTGCCCACGATCTGTATTCCCCTCGCTCACACTGCTACTTCAGCATACGCTTTCCCCAACGATGAACTAGAGCGGGAGCGCCTAGAACTACAAAATGAAGCGTTGGTGAAGCTCTTTGGAGGGCGCCTCTTCTTTGCGCCTTTATCAAAGAAGGCACCACCCCGGAACATCCTCGATATTGCCACAGGCACTGGCGATTGGGCTATAAAAATGGGCGATGAGTTTCCGCAAACCGACATCGTTGCTACAGATCTCTCGCCAATCCAACCCCGGAGTGTGCCCCCAAACGTTAACTTTTACGTCGAAGATTCGTATGGACTCCCCAGTGCTCTCATCTCGCTTAACCCAAAGCTCATTTAAGCACTCCAGCTCTGAACCTTGGGATTACTCCCAAAACTTCGATTACATCCATACCCGCGTCACCTCCGGCTGCTGGTCTAGCTTCAAGGAACAGATCGCAGACCAAGCTTTTGAAACACTGAACCCTGGTGGCTGGTTCGAGTCGCAGGAGTATGATGCCACCATCGCCTGCGATGACGGCACCCTCGACCGAAATGGCCCTTTTGCAACATGGTTCCGGGAAATCAACGAGGCTGCAGTGTTGATGGGTCGACCAGTTGATGTTGCTGCACAAGTCCGTGAGGCATACGTGCAGGCGGGATTCGTTGACGTCCAAGAGCGCGTCTTCAAGATGCCCATGAACGGCTGGCCCAAGGACGAACGCCTCAAAGAATTAGGGCGTATGTGGGAGAGAAACTTTCTGATGGGCCTCAGCGGCTTTTCTTTCTCGCTTTTCAATCGCGCCTATGAGAGGACTCCTGCCCAGATCGAGGCGAGTTTAGCCGGATGTGTTCTTTGTTAGACTCATGCTAACCGAGTTCATGTAGGTATCACTGGTGGATGTACGGCGAGAACTCGTTGATACGCGGGTACATGCTTACATACCCATTCACGTCATCATCGGCCGGAAGCCATTTCCAGGTGAAGGGCCCATACCGAAGATGTCACTATCATGAGAAGGAGACGATCAGAATCGGAGACAGCTCACCCACTCTAGCGAAAGTATTGCATTGGATGATGGAAAGGGCAAGAGAAGAACAGGTGCCTGGGAAATAAAAGGCCAGCATGCCTCACGAGGCAAAAACATATGATGCATGAGGCGCTCAGCAAGTCACTGATGGTTGAGTTTGGAGATTCATACCCATGATACCCTGAGCGAAGTACGAGCACGCCATAACGTCGACATGACTTGCATGACTAGAAGAAAGCATTAAGTTTAATTTTAGATACAGAATCGTGGGTGAACAGCCACTGAATGAAATTTCATTTCATCTCCTCATCTGTGGAAGCATATCGTCTTTCGCAACTACCGGGTCCCTCCAGATGGGTCTCGCCCAATCTTTCATGCTGCCGTGTTGTTGGTAGGAGAAGGCTTGATGCCATACTCCTTCGGAGCCGCGCCCTCGTCCTCGGGGTTGGTCATGGCTCCACTTGTTCCCTCGATAGGCTCGGTGGAGGACTCAGACTTACTCGTGTTCTCGGGTTTGTCACTCTCTCACGAGCCAATCCAGCTCGCGGGCCTGATGCTCTGGCAGAAGCTCCCTGATGGCTTGATTGGTAAGGAACTCGTGGTCGCAGTACTCGAACCCGGGGACGACTGTCTCTGAAATGAGAAGGCCCTCAGGCTCCTCGTCGTCTTGAGCTTCGCTAGCGCTCGTCTTGCTGGGGAGGAGGTAGCTTGCCTTCCAGACATGACCCTCGACAGCCCACTGGATGCGCTCCCCGCGCTCGACAGCATGACCGACGACAAAGGTCTCGACACGGCCGTTAGGATGGATTAGGATATAGCGGCCGCGGCCGCGGTGCAGCGTGTGGATGACACGACTGCGGTTGCGATGAAAATTGCCCTGGGGACGACGCGACGTAAGGAGGTAGAAGATGGTGGTCGAGAGGCGGCGGGTGTTGGCGTCGAAGCCTTTACGGGGAACACCAGCGAGGGCCGTGGTCTCGGCGGAGAGGGCCTGGGATGGATACGTTGAGGGGATAGTGGTTGGGTCTTCATCCGTTTGCTGGAAGTATCCGCCTTCCATGTGAGGAGTGAGGGAGAGGGAGTTGATGAGAACCTCGGATCTAGGGGTCTCGGGCTTGGAGGAGCAGGTGAATGAAGGTTTGAGAGCGCCCAGGTCGGGCTCGTCGCGGAGATATTCGCCCATGTTCTCTGTAAAGCTTAAGGTGCAAATTCCAGGAGTCGGCAGGAGATGGCGCTTCACGTAAACTCGAAGCAGACCAGATTGAAAGAATGTGCTTATATACTTCTGAGGCGTATGTGAGTAAGGGTTTCTGAGCGGTAGGTAGCACAGGCAGGACTTACCTATAGTGATTGAGGACGGTTTCGTCGGCGAGCCAAGCTAACAGAAGATGGAACGAGGAAACGCTCAAAGCCACGCTTTGGTAAGTCGCCGAGCGAGAGTTGAAAGGCCGAAAGCAGCCGTGATGTAAGTGACGGTGGTGTACGCTGAGGGTCTCACAAGTCTGACCTCGAGGTTAAGTCGCCGAGCAAAGGCCACAGCCGAAGTGACGAGCTCGCTTCAGTCGGCGAGATCTGGTGGAGGATTGTTTACCTATCTAGCTAGGTAGGTATGTACCCAAGTTCGATGGGGCGCGCCATGATCCATCTGGTTGGCAGTGCCGGACCTCATGATGCCAGAGTCAGTCCAAGGCGAGCAGTGATGAGAAGTGGCATCTCATGGTTGGCAGTCCCATGCTGCGTGATGAAGGGAAATGCTATTCTACTCAGGGTAGCTCGGATAGCCGGGAGATTGTAAGATTTCAGTCAGATCGATGTTGACCCTGTGGTGTGATGGGAGGGAGAGCAAAGTAGTCGGCGTGTAAGCCAGAGATAACTGTAATGGAAGACCCCACCTAGACAGGGAACCTCGCTGCAGGCGCCGGAGAATAGGGCATCTGCAGGCGCCATGTGCCACCCCGCCCCCAGTTGCAGCTGCGCTGAGGCTTGAAATGTTCCATGAAATGTCCCACAACGGAGCTCTAGCGACTGGATGTGCTGTGGCACTGGACGCGCTCGCTAACTCTCAGCGGGGAAAGCTTCTCGGCTCGCTGCTGGCTGGCTGACCCATGACGCTACTGCGCAGCATGATCGATCGGCCCCATCATGAGACACCGACTGGAGCCGAAAGGCTGCATCACCAGTTCACAACAGACAAGCACCTCGTCTTAGTCGCCAGCTCCTTGGTCCGCTCATTGGGCTTCGGCTGCTTAGGAAAGCTTCTCTTCTCGGCCACCATCGTCCCCTGGAATCGCTCTGTTTGAGGCTGGCTGCTCGGCCATCCAATGTCTATGTCTGCCCTTCGTTTGCTCACGCGATCGAAGCCGATACTGCTGTGCCGACCTGCCGTCGTCCTCATTCCGCGTACCGCCGCGCCGTCCCTTGCCCGCCGTCGCCTGTTCTCGCGATGCCGTCCCCGTCTTGCGCAGCAAAATCATGGCCGAGACCCATACCAACGCCTTCAAGAGGCGCGGCCGCTCGTGCCGCATTGGATGGCTCGCAAATTCACACAAGCAGGCAGAGACCGCAATTCACGTCTTTTCGTTATCGCGACGATCCTCGCTGCCGTAGGAGTCTACTTCTATAACTCACAGACTGTACCTGTCACTGGCCGCCGACGATTCAACTTTTTATCCGACTCCATGGTTTTTCGGTTCTCTACAAAGGCGACCAAAATCGTCGAGGAAGTCAGAGCACAGGGCGGACACTTCTTGCCGGATCGGGATCCAAGGACCATCTTGGTCAAGAGAGTCATGAAGCGGTTGATCCCCGTGAGCGGCATGACGCACCTAAACTGGGAGATTTTTGTGATAGCAGACAATCGTATGTCGTCTAATGTTTGGCAGCAGCGGAGATGATTCGGCTGATATGGATGCCATGACAATAGGAACGGCCAATGCCTTTGTCCTCCCGGGAGGCAAGGTGTTCGTGTATAGCGGACTTATCAACACCTGCCGCAACGAAGACGCCCTTGCCGTGGTCCTTGGGCATGAGATCGCACATAACACGGCCTCGCATACCGCAGAGCGCATGTCGGCCGCGTGGGTGGGCAACCTGACAGCAGGTAGTCTGTTCTTCCTGGCGGGAGCTTTTGCCGGTCTGGCGCTGTTCGGCCTTTGGAACACCGTGGGAGGGTACTATCTGGAGGATCTGCTCTACTACTTCCCTATGGGACGAAAGCAAGAAATTGAGGCCGACTATATCGGGTTGATGATGATGGCTGAAGCGTGCTATGATCCGCGAGCAGCAGTGGGCCTCTGGCAGCGGATGGATAACCTTCAGCGGACCGGCGGACAGGAAGTGCCCGAGATTCTGAGCACTCACCCCTCGGTAAGCCGGCCATTGTCGTTGACTAGGGAAAAGCTGACGTGATTGTTTATGTGCGACAGAACGAGAATCGCATCACCAAGATGAGCGAGTGGATGCCCAAGGCAATGGAGAAGCGAGCGGCGAGCGACTGCCGAGGCACCGCGGCGTTTGCGGACCGGTTTCGACAGGCGATGCGGAGAGGAATTACTACAGTTGTTGTGTGAGGAATCAATCATCTTATAGCGAGAAAGTCGCATGACAAGGGCTTGAAGGAGGACAAGAAGATATAAGGTGTTGGCCCAAGGAGGTTTGAACTAGGGATCACAAAGAGGGCGTTACTCCAGAAGGCTTCCTCAGTTTCGGGGGACCTCTACGTGCACCGCCCCGTACACGCACCGCTGGTTTATTAGTCAGCAACAGCCCGCTATAGCTTTCCCCCCCTAGGTGCCCTAAGGGCCCTATAATTTAGCACCTACAATAATGGAAGACCTCCCACCTTTTTAGTATTACCCCTCGCGAGAAGAGCTTAAGCTTAATCTTGCAATTTACGCAGCAATTGGCGGCTATAAATGGATTATTTAACGCTCACGTTTATAGTGGGGAGGCTCTAAGCGGCCTACTGTCCTATATGCTTGCAATCGCTGGCGTTAAGGCTGCCAATTTTTAATTCTTACTAAAGAAAACTCTTACAAGCTGTGGTATCTCTAACAACGCACTAAAGCCCGATTTTCCCACCACAACCACGGGCCCCAAGAGCCCCAACAGCCACAAGAGTCCCAGCTACCGCAGGAAGAGCCGCAGGAAGAGAAGAAATTACCTACCTGTAGCAAATGCCATAAAGAAGGCCATAGAAGGGGTGCAAAATGCTGTATTTTATATAGCCAAGATAGCCTATAACTATAGGGCCCTTAGGGCACTTAGGGGGAAATTTATAGGGCTATTGCTAACTAATCAAACCAGCGGTGCGTGTACGGGGCGGTGCACGTAGAGGTCCCCTCAGTTTCGGGGAAGCTCACATAAGCACAAATGGATCTGGAAAGCCCTTGCCTGCTGAGGTGTACATATGCACATTGTATTGTGTCTTTGTCTGTATATTAGAATTGCCATTGTTGCAAGATAATTAACTGTTCTACTCAATACTCGTGCCTGCCAGCCAAGAGTCCAATGGTCTTTCGAGACATCCATTTGCGGCTGCTTTGGTTGCTCTTAAATCTTAAGCTAGCCTTCTCCGAGATGGCGGACCGTCCAAAAAGCTGCAGCCCAAGAATGCCTGTAAGTTGGCAACCGCCTCGCTGTGATAGGCGAGCTCCCAGCCAGAAATGACGTCGGGTCTATTTAAGGTACCTAGTGAGAGAGTCAGTTGGAGTGGAGGGAAAGCGGGAAAGTGCTGCTTGTGACAATGTACCGAGGCAAGTCCCCCACCTGCCGAGCCGACGGGAGTCGCTGAAAGGTGCTAAAACTGGAAGCTGCCCTTACAAAGACAACTCCTTTCTCATCTCCCCAGCTTCTGCAAATTGATGCTCGCACTCCATTCGTCCCCTCGACCTCAGCGCTAGCCTTACGATACGCGATCGTTTCCGATCATCTCGGCTCCTTTACTATTTATTCCCTCCTTTAATCGACCCCTCTCACGCACTCTCTATCGCCATGGCCGAGACGTACACTACCGCCGAGGTGGGGAAGCACAAGGATGAGGCCAGCGGCTTCTGGCTCATTGTCGAGAATGACGTTTACGACGTGACGAGTGCGTTGTCTCCTTTTAACACTGCTTCATCTCATATTCACCAATAAACTCATGGCCACGCGACAATCATCCGTGCTGACATGCCCTGCAGAGTTCCTTGAAGAGCACCCCGGTGGCTCCAAGATCCTCAAGCGCTGGTCCGGCAAGAACGCTACCAAGGCCTTCTGGAAGTATCACAACGAAGATGTCCTGAAGAAGTACGGCAAGGACCTCAAGATTGGCGCAGTTGGCGAGAGTGCCAAGTTGTAAGGAAGTCACCACAATAATGGCGGAGTATCAAAGGACCGTCATTGGAGGGAGTCGTTGACTGACTGACTGTACGAATGTGCTTTATTTTATTTTATCTTTTTGGCATGGCGCATACTATGTTGGAGTAGGCACGCATATATGGGCGGATTCTTGGACCGGGTTTGTCTAGAGGTAGAGAGGAAGAGTTGACAACTGTCTCCTCCGCCGCTGACTAGGTTGTCGGCCTATGTACGGCAAGTCACGGCTTGAGGCAGCACGAGCTGAACCATATTAACAAAGAATTTGTTAAAACAGGATCGTGTTGAAACAAAACAAAAACGTGAAATCATGACCTCAGCAAGTCATGGAGTTAAAGCAGCTGAACTGCGTCTCGTGGCCTTCTGGCTGAGAGCGGCCTTGTGTCATTGGTATCTCTGAAAATGGATGCTTCATTCGCAAGCTAACAACTCGACTTCTCCGCAAAAATGCCGCAGCTTGCGGCTTCAGCGGCAAACGGAAGTGGGGACTTATTTGGCTTACAAGATGGCTAATATGCTAAGGTATTAGAGCTGACTCACTCTCTCACTCCAGAATAGCCGGGAGAGTTGACGATGTTGGCCATTGACTGATATCAACCAAGCCTTCACCAAAAATGAGCGACCTGTTCAGCGTCGACGCCCAACGGGTCCGTCTGTCCCGCCGGTACGGGCCCTGGTCAACCTCCGACTCCGACTCCGATCCGGCCCCTACACTACCCACTCTCTCCGCCATTCAATCAGCCGAGGCCAAGCTACCTCGTCCGGACTCGGACGCGTATCTTCAAGGTCTCCCGCAGGAACAGGTTCTTCGCCATATCTCCGAGGACATCGCCCCTGCGTGCAACGGCCAGGCCAGCTCATCCCGCTACTACGGCTTCGTCACCGGCGGCACCCTGCCTATTGCCGAGTGGGCCGACAATGTTGTCTCGCGCCTGGACCAGAACGTCCAGGTGCACCTACCAGGGCAGACCGTCGCCACAACTCTGGAGGATGCGGCGCTGGAGATGCTGGTTGCGCTGTTGAAGCTTGGAGAGTGGAAGGGGAGGACGTTTACGACGGGCGCAACAGGCAGTAATGTGCTGGGCCTTGCGTGTGGCAGGGAAGCCATTCTGGGGGACCGGCTCAGTGATGGAGAGAGCGTGGGCGAGCTGGGACTCTTGGGGGCGTGTGTGGCGGCTGGTGTTAAAGAGCTTCAGATTCTCACGAGTGCGGGACACAGCTCCTTGTCCAAGGCTGCCAGTGTCGTCGGCTTTGGAAGAAAGTCGGTCAAGGAGCTGAGGTTGAGTGACAAGGAGCCGTGGAGGCTAGACCTTGAGGCGCTGGAGAGAGAGCTTCAGAAGAAGGACACGGCGAGTGTCGTCGCCTTGAGTGCGGGCGAGGTCAATACGGGCCGGTTTGCCTTGACCGGCGTTGAAGAGATGCGGAGGGTGAGGGAGCTGGCGGACAAATATGGAGCGTGGATTCACGTTGATGGTGGTGAGCATTCGTCGAGTACCATGTTATGGGTGGTCATCTGGCTCCATGCTGACATTCTTAGCGTTTGGCATCTTTGCTCGAGCTCTTCCTGATGAAGAGGATTACATGACTCTTCACAAGCGTGTGCAAGGCCTTGAGCTGGCAGATAGCATCACAGTCGACGGACACAAGCTTCTCAATGTCGTGAGTGCCTCACATGCATGTATTGAACTGAGGCTTAGCCTTCGCAACTGACTCAGCATGACAGCCCTACGACTGCGGCATGTTCCTTACTCGATCGCCAGACATCCTCCAGTCCGTCTTCACAAACCCAAACGCCGCATATCTCTCCTCCGGAGGGAAGTCCACCATCCCGTCGCCCTTGAACATGGGTCTCGAAAACTCGCGTCGCTTCCGCGCCCTACCCGCATACGCCGTCCTTCTCAGCGAGGGCCGGCCAGGGATAGCAAGCCTGCTGGCCAACATGACCGCTCTGTCCCGCCAAGTGGCCACTTTCCTGCGAGACTCGGAGCACTATGAGCTGCTTCCGGATGATGGGGCCAGCTTGGACGAGTTGTTCATGATTGTGCTGTTCCGGGCTAAGGACCCCAAGCTGAATGACGAGTTGGTCCAGAGGATCAACGGGACGCGACAGATGTACGTGAGCGGAACGAGCTGGAAGGGCCAGAAAGCGGTGCGTATGGCCGTGTCGAATTGGATGGTGGATGTGTCCAAGGATTTCAGGGTGGTGACGTCTATCTTGACGCATGTGGCCGAGGGTAAAGAGTTTGACATCAGGAATTGCTGAGGAGGCTGGTGGCTATGGAATAGTGGCGGGTCCTCAAGTTCTAGCGGCGCATGTCGAAGGGGACCTCGGTCGAGTATGCTTGATGCCCAGATTTGGTAGATATAGACCCGCGTATGGAAGATAGAAGTCGTTGTCGTCGACATGGTAATTTGTCCCCTCCCCTCTCCACCTCGCATCTTAACCAAACTTCTTCGACCCGCCCTTCTGAGCCGTCCTTTTGTCTCCCTTCTTCTTCTTCTGACCTATGAGCTCGAGGTGTCCCGCACGCTCGCCGAGGAGCGCCTCGGTCCGCGCCGTCATGCCGCTCGTGAACTTCTTGTGCACCTTGTCGACGTTCGCCTTGGACTTCTTGGGCTTGGCCACCTTGGACGCCTGGCGCTTCGAGTGCGTCAACTTGGTGGGGGTCGGCCGCCCGAGATTCTTGACTGTGCCTTGGGCCATCGCGGAAGAAGATATCGGAGTGATGCTGAGGGAGAGGTTGTTGTGGGTTCAGAGAGATGTGGAAGAATTGAGCGCTGGAGGTGGAGTTGGTTAGAAGTGGGAGAAAAAAAACCAAGGTGAGTAATAGGTGCGACGAGCGGGCCCCGCCTTCACCGAGGTGAACTTTCGGTGAGCCGAAGAAGAAGTACCTCACAGATTAGAAGCGTCCAATCTCTATTTAAGAAACAGACAATAAAAATACAACGAGGTTGGGAATATTTCAATTGGTGACTAGAGTCGCTGGTTGAACCATTATATGTGTATTTGAGAAACAGATCATGTATCCTCTCTATCAATATGCTATAAAATGCAGAACTTGGAGATGGTATCCTGATGTTTCCTCCAGCGCCAACTGTAAAGACCATTGTCACAAATGGGACAATTTGCGTAGTGTTTCAACTCTCCGACATCTAGTTCGCGCTTGATGACCCGTTACCAGCCGTCGCCCCAGCCATCGTCGTCGTCCGTCTCTTTCGGCTTCATGTCAATCTTCTTCGCAGCAACTGGCTTTGTGGCAAGCTTAGCCAGCGGCTTCTTAGTCGTCGTAGACTTAGACAAGCCTTTCGGTAGAGGTTTGCTGTGCCCAGGCTTTTTCTGGGACTGAGCGGCCAACCATCCTGCAAAATCAGGTTCACCATCGTCGAATGGGGTAGCGGACGCTGTTAGAGTCATAGGCGTGATTTTCTTTGATGACTGCTCAGCAGAGGCATCAAAGCTGTCGAAATCGTCATTCATATCGCCCCAGGAGTCTTCGACATTGTCTCCATCATCAGCATGTAGGAAAGAGTCGGCCACCATACTCGCCGTAGCCGAGGAGTTTCGCGATAGGGTTGCCGGCGGTGATTTCACTGCCTGGCGATGAAGAGACGAGGCGGTAGTTGTCGCCGGTTTCCTGAACTCAGGTCCCGGTGAAGGTAATGGTCCAGGCGAAGCGGCACGAGAGTCCGACTCTGGGTGGATTTCTCCCGCCGCAGCAGAGAGTTTGTTGGTGAATGAGGAGATGGCCCAGCCTGCCCAGCCACCTCCGGCGTTCTCGTTGGGCTGAGGTGTGCTCATCCGAGGCGCTGAAGCATCCGAGGCTTGTGGGGGAGGCAGAACGCTATCAGCCATAGAGGCCGCTGCCTTCTTGATTTTCTGGAGATAGATATCCATGGTACGGGTAGCTGCATCGCGAATGATCTTCTCCTTGTCTATCAGGAGTGGGGAAATCATGGGGAGGATTCTGCACGCGCAGTCTTCATCTGCGAAGTATTCAGCCGTAGCTCCCAAAGCCATCAGAGCAGCATTTCTGGCATGGACGAAGGGATCTCTCAACGACCTTGTGAAGGCAGCAATGAGTACCTTGGATCGCGATGAAGTGCCCAGATGCTTGGCGATCTTGCCCAAGCAGATAGTTGTATTCGTTCGAATCCCTGGTTGTTCGTCGTTTGCCGTCCTCGCGAGTTGTTTCAGCAAATCGCCATTGATCGTACGGTCAGAGAGCTTGGTGATGATGACCAGTACAGACTTGAGAGTCTGCTCTCGCACTACAGGTGTCATATCTGTGAAGCCAGTCACCTGGAAACTGTCAGCAGAATCCATGGAGAAGAGGGAGAAATCCGCACCAGCTGGGGGAAGATCTTATCGTTGACGATCTTTTGTGACAATTGGTCAATCATCAAAGGCAGGCTGTCAAGCAAGCAGACCCGAATAGCTCGATCAGGGTTCCCAAAGAGACGGATAATGAAGGGCGTAATTTTAGTATCAAAGTCCTCCTTGGAGAGCTTCGCTGCGATTTTCAGGACCACGGACACTGCTCTCGGGCCTCCGCCGCCAAATTCGGCCGACTTCATCAACTCGGGCATCACCTTTAGCTTGAAGAACTCCTCTGGGAAATCGTCGCTCAGCTCGTCCAGCCCACTGTTCAAGGTATCAATTAGTAAGGTTCGATGAACTGAAGGTTCAGGGACTTACGCCAAGAACTCTTCTCGCTCGTCAGGGGTCTTGATGTCAAGGTTATCGATGCCCTCGGTCAACTTGATCAAAGAATTATCAAAGAACGACCCGCTTCTATTTCCCTGATCGAGGAAATTTCCCACGCTGATTCGAGCCTTTGGATTTGCGTTGCAGAGGCGTTTGTAGCTGGCGTGCATGGACGGAGGGATGCTCTTGGTTTGGCCGGCCTGATCTGCCCCGTTGTAGTCGCCATTGAAGACCTCGAAGATCAAGATTCCAAGATTGAAAGAGTCCACCGCTGTATGAGGATTCTTCTTGATGACATCCCAGCCGCCCCGGGCGAGCTCGGGAGGCGCATATCGTCCAGAGTCTGGTACCAGGCTCCCGTATGTCTGTGGCATTTATCAGCATTTGATATCCGTCGCAGCGCGTAGACTCTCTCACGTATATGACAGACTCATCGTCCTTGACATTACTTAAGACATCGAAGCCGCCCAGCTTCCACTCGCCGCTTTCTGAAGTATAGATCGATCCGACCTTGAGGCTGCCGTGGATAGAGGAAGCGTCTTCGTTGATAAACTTCATGGTGCGCTACATCACGGTTAGTCCCTAAAACCTTTGTTTTTCAACCTAGTATACCCATACTGCAACGCTGTGTATGCCCCATTTTATTGTCTCTGGGCTCAGGCTCTTTCGTCGAACGTGCCATCGCAGGGGCACCACTCGCTCGGTCGCAATGTAGATGTATGTTTCAGTCTAGAAGACATGGTCAGCGCAACGTCCTCCGCGTATTTATCTGTCTTGTACGTACCTCGACGGCATCCAACACCTTGACAACACCCGGATGTCGTAATATTCGTAGCTTCTTGAGAGCATTCTTGGCTAGGGGAAGTCGAGATCGGTTGGCGGTGATATCGAAGGAGAAGATGCTGCAGTTTGAGCCGTCTTCCTGTGTAAACAGCATCAGAATATTTAAAAGTAGTAGAGGAAGCCACAAAACATGCCCGCTTGGTGCCGTTATATAGTGTCCAGATCGATTCGTCGATATCGACCTTGTCGCCAAACGTGAAAGGAAAGGGAGGACCTTGGGCGATGGCCGAGGCCACCGCAGACTTGAGAAAATTCATGCCAGGAGCGCAAAAATTAAAGCAACAGTACAGAAGGTATGACTGTTGGAAGTTGCTGTGACCAAACGTAGGAAGCGAAAGAGAGAAGAAAAAATGCTGTCTGTATCTCGTGCTCGCGAGGCGCAACGTGGTTGTTGGCCGCTGAACGTCAGGTACCTCTACGGAGGTAAGCTCCCCCGCGCTAGCGCCTGATCAGTTCACGTCGGGGCCGCTGAATTGTAATGGAGGGCCTCGGCTGCTGGTTATTCCCGCCCGGACTCGGCCTAACGTAAAGGCAAGCGTTTTTAGAGATCGGTTCGACTTCTACCCAACCTGGCAGGTATCTGGATAGTAACCATTTGCTGCTGCAGATTAATTCTCTGAGCCGATTTCCAAGGTCCTACAAACGTATCCAAAGGCCTTACTTTCAAATTGTATGTTTTTAAGGCTATTAAATGAGCTTTATGTTTATTAATTCGTAACAGCTGTGAGTTACTCCGAACAACCTTCCTTGTACATTAGTTACATACCTGCACCGGGGCCGGTGCAAATAAGATCTGTTAACTTTGTAAGAGGGATAACATACTGCAAATTAGCCTACCAATTCAATGATCAACAGCTTCTACGGTATCAATTTAACTTGCCGCGCCTTTCTTCTGCTATA
>JABCKW010000426.1:0-18708 GCA_014824385.1 Fusarium cyanostomum
ATCTTTTATAAATAAATCTTTTGCTAGAACTATTAAATCCCTATAGGTAGCTTTTATAGATGTCTTCCGGGCATTAGCATTAATAAAGACTTTTTCTATCTTTACTTAGCTTACCTACTTGTTTCTAGCCTTAAGTGTGGGCGACATTCTAGGTGGATAAGGCATTAAAGCTGCTTATATGTTCTACGTTAAGCACCCGCGTTAGTTATGTCTTTACCAGCCTATATTACATTAGTCCGGAAAATAAGTCTGCTCGCTATGTTTCTACTTTAGAGACTATTAACTAGATACTAAACTAAGAGAACCCAAGGTAGGCACAGCCATCTTGGGCCGCTAATACCTTGTGTTGTGTCGCCTCAATATTAATAATTAAACAATGCCCTTAGCGTTATAATATTGTTCGCTCCACGATGACGGCGGCATTAGTACAGGTAGGGTTACCTTGTATTTAGGGACGGACAGATCTTAAACATGCTACATATTAATACACATATAGGTCACAGTAAGAGTTGTAGGATACAATTAAAAGGTGGAATAATAGATTTACATCCCAAAATCCCTTCCAAATCGTAACTAATACTGTTATAGTTAACCTTAAATGTGGACGAAGTAGATTAATAAAAGGCCCCTAATAGTGCTTAATACACTACCTTATAAATCTGTTATCGTTGATTACACCCACATGCTCTGTTTTTAGTGTCTTGTTTCTCTGTACTTTAAAACTTAACCAGTGCTCGAGGCATTGTCCAGCAAACGGCAGCGCATAACCTATAAGAACATACCATAATCGAAAATAAATATATAAAAAAGAGGGATAAATGGCAGAGATCGGCATCTGCGTGCGCACTAGCCGAAGGGAATTCGCTGCCTTACCAATCGTCATACTTGTGCTGAAGACATAGCTCCCTATCACGAGCCAATGGGACGCCGTCAGATTATCTAACAGAGAATAGATTCGTAGATAGCATATAGAGTCATTATGTAGCCAATAATCACAAGGACCGTTCCAGTAACTTATGTCCAGTCGTCCGATGCATCATCCGTCGCCATTCTCTTTTCTTCCCGATTTAATCTTTTATCGAATCTACAGTGCCCTATCATGGGACTGTCATCAACTGGAAATAAATAGTCATTTGGTAACTATCTCTTAGTAGGTACGAAGTCTCTCGAATATGCCATATAGATAGCCCCATGAGAAAGTAGGCAGCCTGCAAGACTATTGCGCTTAGCAAATCTGGGACATATCAGGAAGAACTTGGCGACTTGGAGACTTATAATACGAAACTTGATATAGAAAAAGAATTCAGAAGCTCCCTGCTTGTCCAGAAATTGACCAGCGATGGATCTTTTACACAGGTTTGTGCACTCACGAACATCAAGTAATTGGATCATCATGCGCCAGCCAAGTTCACTGTGTTGCTGGGGCGGCATGAGACATTTTTCGACCGTGCCGCCATGCAGCCGCATCTAAGAGGCTTTAAGAGCGGATAGAGGCGACGCTGAAATAGACTTGGCGCCCGGGGTTGGTTTCGCTGTCCGTCTTCATCGCCGTCATCGGATAAAATGTTCTGTATTACAGGGTTACTCATGTCCCGAGCTTCGCATAGACAAGCATCCACGCTTAACCTTCGGGTATAAGTTCTTGGACCCCTTGGGATATGACCGTAACAACGGCAACGGGGCTCTTCAGCATCTTGTCCACAAGTTACGATGGGGTCGGGGAAGCGATATGTCCGACTCCCAAGGGCTTAGTTCGACCGAATCTTGTATTGGTAGCCAGATCAACACTCATTAATGTGACTCAAAATGCCTTACAGTACACCTGGTTGAATTTGCTCCTCTATATAGTAAATTCGACGCCCTTCTTAGCCATTGGTTGCAGTGTTATCTGCGTAAAGACTGGGAGTGGTTGGATTCTAAAACGCATCTACCGAGGACACTTTTAACAGGAGAGAGTTACCCTTCCCCCTCTCAATGCTTGAGAGAGAGGCGCGGTGCAGGGCAGACCATAGCCAGATGGATAAACACACAGAGAAGCCCGCACTCTATGTTAATGGGGCTTTTACCGACTAGTGTTGCTCCTGTTAGCGAGAAAACTACATGACATGGTTATTAGCAGTTCCTGGCGTCGCCATCGGTATATGTGACGTGGTGTTTATTGCAAAACTAAGTTTTCTCCTTTTTTAAGTGCCTCCCGATCACTTTTAAACCACTGGCGGTATATATTGTGTCCTAGAACCCTCGTCTCCCCTCTTCCGGGAGTGAAAGTGTAATTACGACCTTTTTAACTGTCGAATGCGACAGAGCTATTGCCGCGTTATCCAGTGATGTCAGCACCCAAAGTTGAGTTATTCCTCCTGTTTGGCTTTATTCCACTGGAAGTGCGTCTGCTGATCTGGCATATGGCGTTTGACAACGTAGATCCCGCTATACTGGTGTGTCACTTTGAAGGCGAGCAGTTGAGAACCCTGCTGGCTCGTGGACACAGTGTTGTCTCTTCTGCAGGTTCAGGGGAGAGGCATAACTCGAAATACATGTCGATGCCACCCGTGTTAGAAAGGAAGTTGGTGCTCGGGCTGACGTTCTGGAAAGTGCCAACAGGATGGCCACCATCGCCCGGCTGCCCAAGATCTCGAGCTGGCGGTGGCTCATGGGGAGTTGTAGGACTCGTCTCCTGCACCAGAGCATTGCCAGTGGTTGTGTTTGTCGTGGGGCTCGCGGGAAATATAACAGAGGCTTGTGGCTGCAGGTCTAGCTCCAGGTGATCGATAGATTCTCCAGCAACCATGGTGGGTGATCGCTGATCCATCCCCGCGCTACGCCTCGTTCTGAGTTGACTTCTCCGGAGCTCTTGGGGATCTCGAAGGATAGGTTTCCTGCCCCTGGTAGATCGTCGCAGCGATTAGCTCTAGGGAGCCTCCTGTCGCTCCCGTACAGCATAAAACTGCGTTAATAAACTTACATGTTAGTATAGCGTGCGTCCCTTCATCAAGCAGTGGGAACCACTTACTACTTTATTCGCGTTAATGTCCGCTAGCCACCACGTGGGCTTAAAAAAGGCTCTATCCCACTTCTTATATGTAGGGTTCCACCACGCAGAGAGAGGTGGAATGTCACAGTCTTTGCCCAGTTTGATCGTCTTGTTCTTCTGCGTCTCGCCCCTCTTCCGAACAAAGGATTTCTGCCTCGTTGTGTGCCTTTCCTGTGGCCTTGCAGTGTCCTTGCGAGGTCTTGCCATGTTGCTAGGGTATCGTGCGCGGGCGACCCAAATTTGCTTCGCGATATTAGGCTTGCCTGATAATCACTCGGTCTCCCATAAAGAGACTTTCGGTATCTAGCGGCTTTAGGGTAAAGTAACTAAATACAAGGAAATAATAACCGCAGCTTTTGTAGCACCGGGAATCCAATGACGGTCCATTTTGGACATTAGAGAGGATGTCTATTTTGCCCGCGGACCTCTCTTATTACCGCTGCCTGATTCCTATCCATTACCTTCCATTAGTGCTATCTCTTTGTCTCCATTTTTGGTCCAGCCTGTTGGTTAGTGTCTGGTGGTTCTGTCTGTTGGTTCTATCTATTGGTTCTCATTCTCATGCCATTCCGGTCGTACCACCATGCCTTCCAGCCCAAATTACGTCCATTTCGGCTATTCCGGTCTACCCGGGTTTCAAAGACTATCAAGTCCCGGTTTAGACCCAGTTCATTTAACAGGGTAAGGTGTCTTAAAGCCAACAAGAATGCTACCGTACTGCCAACAAGTTTGTTGTTAGTGCAACGCTCCAAGAGGGTGTTGGGTGGAGGAACAAAGAAACCTGGAAAATCGGGAGGCAAGAAGCGCAAGATGTCTTCAGACCAGCGCCCCAGCAAACAGTCCGATTGGCGACGAAAAGCCACTAGGCACCAGGAGCAGACCAAACAAGCTCAACGGCGAAACAGGAATGCCTCGAAAAGGCAAAAGGCTCGACAACAAAAAGACGCTACATCACAAGAACTGTACGTACCAGAGCCCGTGACCCAGAACTCCTCACTCAAGTAGGTTGACTTAAACAGCATCAGGGATACCGATGACGACTACGAAGTCAATATCTCCTCGCCAGAGTCTGGTGGGAATGATGAAGAGTCTTGTGACGATGACAGTGGACAAAGTTCCAATCAATCTGTCGTCAACAATGATTGCCCCTTACCAAGTTCAAAAACAACAGGTGCATACAACTCCATCGGCCTCATGCCATTCTTCACGGGACCTCATTGCAAATCGATACGCCAGCAAGACTTTGTAAAGAGGGGCCTTCACGAGGACGAGTATTTACCTAACCCTAACCCTTCAGGCTGCCGTAGCTCTCGAGGCCTCGACCAGGAGATGGGGCAAATTAGATGCTGAGCGCTGGCCAAGCAGTACCCCCACAGGATTGGACCAATCGACGAGAGAAAAAGATTGAAAAGAAAAAAACACAAGGAGGGTTCACGAACTAGGATTTAGGCTAATGCTATTTGCAGAAGCTGAGTGTTCGGGGGATAAAAGTCTTGTAAAATACCCTTTATGAGACTACCTACCTTATATACGAAGCATCTGAGGAAAATCTTGTCCTCAAGTGTCCTTGCAAGACCCGGTGGGTAGGTTTGTTGGATCTCTGTGATTTATGTCATTTTTTCTAGATAGCAAGCCGAAGGTCCAGACCATAGCCGCACAGGTCATTAAGGCTGGCCCAATAATCAACGAAGCTATAAGGATCAGCCGAGGATGTGGCATTGCCATACCAAAGAACCTTGATACGGCAACTGTAGCCCCGGTTACCAAGGCCGAGCTGTACAAGATTACTAACGGGTCTCGATCAAAGTAGGGTCCACTTACAAAAGAGCTCGTCGTAAAGCCCATGCTAAACTGCATTGCCATAGCCACACTGCTACAACAGACAGAAGACTTGCAGCGATAATGATTGAGATTCCGAGAGGAGAGGCCAACCTTTACCGACTATATAATTGGGTGTTACCCCGGTCTTGAATACTCTCAGGCTGGTAGCATCGACAATCGAACGGCTTCTGAGCCAGTTGCTACAACGGCACGGGCCATCGTAGAAGAGTAAACGTGAGAAAGAAGCCCTCCAGTCCGCGGCACTGCACTGCTCATGACTGATATAAACCAGGCCCAGGGTGAAGGTTGTAATACGTCATTTTCGGGAGGCATCTCTTTTCCTCGGTTGTTGTCTTGGACTGGGCTCATGTTTTTACCAAGTGTAGCAGAAGTGCAAAAGAGATGATATATATGCATGCAGTACATATAAGAACACAGGGAGAACGGTTTGATTTGGCTCTGGCTCGTATAAACATCCATTCGTTGTAGTCTATTAGAAACTCGAACAACATAATCTGTACGCTCTTGGCTGGTTTGGCCCAAAGCACAGCTCAACGTACAGCATTGCGCAGGCAATAAACAGACCTCGCACTTACCATCTGTGGCCCTTCGAACGCACTGTTCACTGTCCACTCTTAGACTGTGGCCTATAGGTGATCACAATGTTCAGGAGAAGTATAAGATGTTGCTGTCGAAGGACCACAGTAGCATGGAGCCTAATCGTGACAGAGACATCTCTTTTGACATTAAAATGAGAAATACTAGGGTTTTGTAGCCTCAAACCTTCACCATGAACCGGACGGATGTGGCGCAGCATACCCAGCATCTGCATCAGTTTGACAACCAAGTTGGAGGATTGAAACAGCAACAATCGCAGCACCAATACTCCCTCAACGCTGTGTTTACTCAGCAACCAGCCCGACCGGATTCAAATCAGCCAGTTCCACATCAGTCAGCTCCACAACCATTCCACTTGCGCGGCCGACATCAGCTTCAGCCCCCTGCACACCTCAATCCGGGTTTCCCGACGGGCCAGGACAGTCAGGTTCTTGAACGGGTTGGTCGAACCACCCAGGAGCTCAATGGGCTCTTACAGAGACAAGATAAGCTTCAACCGTCTCTGGAAAGGGTGCAACTGATGCAAGGCGAATCTCTGGAGCAAATGCGATATTACCTCCGCCAATTATCTTTTCAGCAACCACAGTTTTTAGAGCTACTTAGAGTCCCCTTCCCAACTCAAGCGCCGTCACCTCCATCTATGAATACGACTGCGGTGAGACATATCAAGACACCAGCGTGAGAGCGTACGAATCAAGACGTCTGCACTTGCAACATGCGGCATAAAGAGATATCGACATTCATTAAGATCAGACGAGAGCACATAGGAGCTTGATAGTATAGTTAGACTCGGAAAATGGTTTAAATAAGCAATTGTTCGGTCCTATTACCTAGCACAACACCCGTGGCTGCCATTCACTACTTCTCCGAGAAAATAAAATAGTTTAGGGGTTATCAAACATCTTACTACTCCGGTTCTTATTCGCCCCCAGTTTAAGGCAAAGAATACTGGCCTCATGGCTAATCTAAAACATCACCTATAAATCTATTCTAGATAACGCACATTATCCGTCACCAGAAAGTTATAGCTAGTTCTTAAAAACAAGTTGAGCACATTATGTCGAATTGCAACGTCATAGTAATAGCGTGTAGCACTTCTAGCGTTGCGTACCCTTCTCTAGATGTTAGCCAAAGTGGGGTCATAGTTCTACTTCGAGCCCAAGTTTCCTTTCAAGTCTCAGGTAGACATATGGAATATGGTCACAGTTACAGGTCTTATGAGATAGCAAGAGGCGAGAGATTGAACAGATAGTGGGTTTGAAACCCAGTGAGGGAGTTGACATCAGGTTAACATAGGTGCTTGGTTGGCTGGTTCACAAGGGACACCAACAGAATGTTAGCTACCGAGCATGAGGTTATCGTTCTTTCCTTTTCTTTTTTAAATATCTTCTTATAAGGTCACGATAGCAAAGGATTACAGTATCTACACAATATACGCATCTTATTTAGCAATGCGATGCAACACATCAGTTGTTAATCTTGTAGTAAAGTAATAACTAGACCCTAGCCTTAGTACCCAGAGGATATTACAGCTAGCGAGAAGAGAAGGCGACACAGGACGCCCAAAAGACAAGGAGGCAAAGAAGCTTGCAAGCGATACGGAAGAAGCAAACATAGGGTGAATAGGGTTGTCTATAATTCAACCTTTAAACTACAGCTCAGAGGACTTTTCAACAAGACAAGCCCCAGTTCAAAAGACTTAAGAAATGAAGGGAATATCAGGTCCCAGTTCAAGTTAACAGATCCACATGAGCTGCTACAAATCAGTCATGGCCTCAAACAAGCAGTAAACAAAGTTTCTGCTGATGTTGAAGAGACACTGGGCAATACGCACGGATTCATTGCTCCTCCCTCCCTCTTCAAAGAGGTTCCGGCCAGAGCTCGACAAAGCGTTCAAACCGGATACGGAACAGAGGTTAGCCCAGTAGCCGTAGTCCGTGGAAATACGGTATGGGAAATGACTAAGGCAGAAGAAACTTATGAAAAACAAAACACAAGATAGTGGCAATTCTGGAAGCCGCCATCTGGCAGTTACATCTCACCCATTCCACAAAGCGATTGCAATGACCATGGGCTGAGAAACTCCAAGGCATCTTTGCATGTGTGTGAAGTCAACAGGCCCTCAATTAGGACTCTTTGGCAGATAGTGAAAGCTGCGTGTCCATTCCTGGGGAGAGAAGCCTCTCCGAGGTTCGAGTATCCTGAAGCCGGGGGCAACGCCCAAGAGACAGGGCTTGCTAAGGGCATGTGGCAGAAGTATCTTACCTCCGCCGATCGACTAACCCACCGAGTGCCCCCATTTGGCGTAAGCTGGCTGCCAGGTATTCCACTGGTTAGTAAGAAAGTCGATACAATTACGTGGCTACGTCAGGAGCTGGCCCACTGAACATAGAAATCGAAGAGGACCAACGACGGCAAGATCTTTTCCTACTTATTAACTCGGCATTTGTCCAGTTTCACTATCAGATAGCGGCCCATGTGGCTTGTGAAAGCGAGATCTACCATATTCCAAAGTCAATGGCTCCTAGAATGATTGAGATATCCCCTAAAGATATTATCTAGGGCAATATAGCGTTGACATGGCGAAAGAATGGTTAAGAACTGCTATCGTGATGGGAGTTGTTTCTCTAATGATAGGTCTCTGGGCCATTCCAGTTGCTTAGACCGGGGCATTAAGTCAGATTGAACAAATTATTCAAGAGAGCAAGCTTCTGTTGTTTATAAAGCGCAGTAATGTTGCTCAGAAGATCATCAAAGCTATTTCTGGGATCTTACCAACAGACATGTGCTATAACGGTGGCCTTATTTGGGGGGAGTTCCTGATGAGCTTGAGGACTTATCACCATCCGAACGAGAAGAGCTTACTGCTGTTGCTTTCCAACATGAGGCCATACGCTCTCGTCGGCCAACGGTTTGGATACCACGTGACGACCTTGGTATTAGCTTGGACGAGATTAAGCAGACCAGGAAATATACTAAATTCATCTCTATAAGCGATGTAGGGACTGCTCTGGATAGTCAAGGTCGCATTGTCTATAGAAAAAACCCACCAGACTTTTCAATAGTGGACCTCATCAGCTTGTGAATAACTAGTCATTGTTAGAAAGTCTCTCCAGCGAGAGTATTGCCTGTTTTGAAATGCCGCTTGCCTTACAGAATAGTGGAGGTTTACGATTTCACTTGAAAACTAAACACATCAGAGCAACACCTATTTCCAGATGTTGGGAAGTGGCTCAACGTAACCAACTGCCGTGTAGGCGGCCAAATTTTTACTAAAACCATTAAAAGCGGACGTTCATGTTTGAACTGAAACGAAGGTCCAGTCCAACAGATCAGATTGCTGATCTAACTATATTCCGCCTGGTCCCTACTATCTGTTGGTTCACGGTGTTGCCTGGTATGGATTGATGGGTACCAGCGTGCTACCATCGGTAAAGTCGCGTGGATTTGTCTTCCCCCGTTGAGAGCTCCTGCTTTGCTGTAGTCACTAGGCCAATTCGTACGTAGAGCGTTTCTGGACACAACGCTGGCAAAGTGGGCAGCTATTGAGCGATTGGTTGGCCTCAAAACGGACAATGCACCCAAATAGTCGAATATAAACTAGTCAAGGCGAATGTGTAATAGAATCCATTTACGTATTGCTGAGCTTATAGTCTGTATATTGATTGTGTTCGATGGAAAGGACAAAGATAACTTGACCGTTATATCTAGCCAGGTATGATACGCTATTATCTATCGACGTATCTAAACTCTTTTGCATTGTATAAAAGTTAAGATCATTGTATTCTCGTCACTTTATTCACTTCTGTGAAAGTTATCCTGTTATCATCTACTCATACACATACCCACTCTTTGAAGAACACCAGGAAGATAACCATGGGTTGTTGATTGGAATCACTTCTTGGATGAACTTCAACTCGATTCCTTGGCTGACCGAATTGCTTCTGTAAAAGAAGAGTATGGCTGCCCATACCGAGGAGTTCCTATGGGCTACCTTTACCAGCAACTCCGAGAGAGTGTGTACGGCTACGAAGAGTATTTGGAGGAAATAGAGACAAATTCTCGTGAAATAGAGGTAAGCAAAACTATGCACCCTACCTTCTATACCCATGTCGACTTAATCTAGGAGGACACTCTTCCAGTGGCTGACTTGATAAGCAAGCAACCGGCAGTTGGATGGTTAATAAGGACCTGTCTTGTCGAGTTCCTTGTTCGCCTGCATTACGCCTTGGATTTTATGCCAGGCAATCTCTCACTCGCAGTCAATGTCTTAGATCGATACTGCTCGAGAATAGAAGTTCCGCGGCACTAGTATATACTCCTTGGCTGTGTTTCGTTGCTCATTGCGGCGAAATACTGCGAAAACCCACAGTATATTCCTCCTATAGATGTGTTACGAGTCATCTGTTGGACAAATTTGAACAGAGATTGTTCATTCAAATGGAAATATTAGTGCTCAAGATGTTGGAGTGTACGGTAGGCTCCCAGACTGTGTATTTGTTTATTTATATCGAGGCAGCGAAGGCGCAAGAAGAAAGCTCGAGGTCGTGCAGGAGAACAACCTAGGCTCTAACAAAGATCTTGACTTCAAAAAAAGGTCAATTCAAGGGCTGGGCACCCGAAGGTCTTCGAAGTCGAGCACTGGCCGCCTATCTCTCCGATATCAGCCTTTATCGATCGATATTCGTCTCGGTAACACCATCACACCTCGCGAAAGTCTTGTTTACCGCCTCCCAATACATCATGGGCCGCTCCGGGGCGAATTATGATGACGCAACGGTGTTACGCCTTTTGACTCTAGTTGGAAAGCCTTCGGATACCCTTCAGGCCAGGTACTCGCACCCTTCTCTATCGAAGGTCTCCCAGAGGCTGGCGGAGTTTACTGCGAAGAGATCAGCAGAACATCAGAGATTGGGTGATTGAAATACGGGACAAAGAATGACTGCGGCGTTTGAAATGGTGGTAATCAATACCAACAGTAGTACGGAGTAGCGTATTGAAAGTTATCATTGGCTAAGTTTCAAATTCAGCACAATGGTATCATGTGTCCTCTGAGACACGTCTTCTTTGATAGGTCTTAATGCTTCTTCCCTGCACGTTATCTCTACACATAAAATGGTGCAAAACCGCTCCAGGGGTATAGTCTGAATCAGGATTGACCAGGAACAAGATCGGGGGAGCAGGGGGAGGGATGAAGGCCGGGGAGGGTTGGAGATATCGGGGTTTGTCCCAGAGGAGGAAAGCCTGGACTGGGGAAGAGGGTGAGATTGCATGGAGAGGATGGCTTCGCTGCAAGCCTGGCTGCAAGCCACTTGCAAAAGCTCCCCTGGGTATGGGCTAGACTCGGGTGATGAAGGAGGAGCCAAAGGGAGCATGGTGGGTTCCTCGCGCATGGTTAACGGGGCCGCCTAAGATGTCTCAAGGTAGCCGGCTGGATACGGGAGCTAATACTGGGCCTTTTGACTCTCCAACGACGGTACTTGTCACATGGACGCCAATTGCAGTCCACAAATGGTTCTGGTGACATCTGTATTAACACCTCATCACCTGTAAGCTTCAACAATGTGAGTCATATAGTGATAGACAGCTTCTTCGAATATACGATGTCAACATGGTATATTTGCTAGTCCTAGGTCGGCTAGACACAGGGCTTAATCCATACCAAATCCAAGGTACTTCGAATATACACATACGATAACCTTACAATGGTTTGCAGTCTCCGGTGAAGCAACCGAGATGTCAGGACAAAGTTGGTTATTAAGACCGGGGCCCTCAAGAGTGAAATATGTCATCTCTGTTATCTCATTGAGTCTGACTTTCCTTATCCTTTCCGCGAGTTGCCCAATTTGGTGGCCGAAATGCTAAGACTGTTCCAGGATTCAGCCGGCAGAGAAGGAGGTCTTCTGTAACTGATTCCGGACGCATGAGTACCCCTACCGACAAGGGGATCTGCTCCTCATCGCTCCGTCGGCCAAAGGTGATCTTTCGATATGGGCCCACGCCCTTGTGCTCCATCGTTCCTCCTGGCGCGCAATATACCGCTATGCTAAAGGCATAGGAGAATCAAGGTCATATTGCCGCACGACACATCCATTATCATCGACGGCAAAGTCCCCGAAACGGGCGGCGACGGACGAACGACAAGGAGAGAAGGGCAGGCCCTAATGATTTAAACACGGATGACCACAAGTCCCCGAAGTGCCTTCATCGCTGGAAATGGTCGTAGATTGACCTCGAGCCGAAGAAGAAGGCGACTGAACATGCAGCTCCGAGCAACCCTCCCCCAAGCGACCCTCCTCCAACCAATCTTCCTTCAGTAACTCTTGCTCCAGCCGTGATAAAGACTGAGGCCATGTTCAAGGACTTCAGAAATGTTCGGTATATAAACCGAGGATTTGTATTCGATGTCGTGTTGGGCCACTTGGATAAGTTTGTACTCTACTTGGCTGAGGTTATCTTCTGCCATGATCGTGATTCTGGCCAGGGTAAGTTGTGGTGCTTGGGGAGGAATTTATGTGGGTAAATATGAACTATGGTTAAAACTAACAGAGGATGAGTTGGAAGATATGTTTGCGGCTCGTATTGGTTCCCAGTATTTGGAGAGCTCTGCTTAGTCTTGTATATGTCTACATTACGAGTACATGCGGCCGTTCGTAATCCGCACAGGGAAGCATAACTTGCACAGCAGGAGAACCCTCTCTCTCGTTGTAACTGGAGCCATGGAAGTAGCATGAGAGATCTTTTTTCCTAGTCCGCCATCATGTATGTGTAGTGTTTTGTTCTGCAATGCAAGGACCTTCTCATCCATGGGAAAGCGCCCACCTTCGCATCCTGTTCGTTGACTTAGACGCAACGCGTGCTCCAAGGTTATTAAAATACACGCCTAGCTACCTACGTATGGAGTTGGTTGAGCTGTTGTATATTTTCCGTCTCATAGGCACACAGGTCCTGCCAACCGCGAGTTGGTTGAGTTTGGTAAGCTGGTTCTGTTGTGTAGGTCACCTACTTGGTTGAAACATGAAACATCGGAAACAGAGACTACTGTGTGGATCAATGCGCACTTGGCTAAACCTATTACCGGTAGTGTATCAGTTGACAATGAACCACGAGTAATCCTACTCGGTCGGCGAGGGCCTAGTTGGGCGTAGCGGTTGGGTCTGACGGAGCATACATCATCCGATTGGTGACAGCGCGTAAGGTGCCGAGCCAATCAATTCTCAATAACCGACTACCCCGCACCGTTATCGTCTTTGCAATCAATCCTTGTGGCGCAGAGTGTGGCGGAAGGGTGGCTACGTCACCCTATTAGTTGTTTCACTATCGGTCTCAGATCCGTATCAGGCCTTCAAATTGTTGATCCGAATTATGGGAGAAATTGTGAATGTTATGTCTTCCCGAGTCGCCTCCCCTCTGGCTTGGCTCCAAGGTATAATACGACCCATGGCTCGGTGATGGCTGAGAGCCTCAGCTTAATCTATCTGAAATCTAGAAAGACGATCTTATGCTCGAGTGTCAGCCTGCTCTTATACACTTGCTGTGGAGGGCTCTCGCTGATTCTCATTCCCAAGGTGTTAGCATACGAGGATACATCTTGACCTTCATAGTGGTATTCATTATCATTGAGATTGTCAGGGATCATGTCCGTGCTGGGGCTGTTGACCGTTCTCGACTTGCGGTGGTGAGTCAGGGGCATCACGGGGAACACTCGACGAACTTCTCGCTTGGCCTGTGACAGTGACAAGGTTCTGCATAGCCATAGCCATTATGATCGTTGTATACCGGGCTGATGCGGCATGATGTTTTCTAGCTCTCGTGGACGCTGCGGACTCTTCGAGACCCCCTGAGTTAAATGATCATTCCGAGACCGCACTATGTTCACTGACCTTTGCTCTCTCAAATGCAAGGTGCTTCCACAATAACAAAGAACACAGTTTTTCTACATTTCAAGCATCATAACCCAATGCTTACACAATGGGGAATATAGATCAAGCTGCCACCACTATCAATTATTTCAGCGAAAGTTCTGATAGCGTCTCTGAAAACAGGAGCATACATCCGGCCATGGGCCTAGCGACTATACGGTGTCTCAGCTGCAATCAGGTTGAATAACTTTCTTAAGCCCAAGAATTACTTAGTAGCTGGATCCCGGTCGACCAGAATTCGTCTCCACTTGAAGCAACTGTCCTTGTCCGCGAGTACATGATGCTAGGGAGAGTCCTCCGTTATCAAGATGCATTCACAGAAACCCAGAGACATCTCGAGAAGGCATGATCCACGGCCAAGTCAGGCGAGTCGGCCGGCTTTTGGCCTTGCTAAAATCGGTCAAGCAGGTCTACTACGGCAGCATGACGCGGGTTTGGAGATCTCAGGGTCAATCTGTATTCTTCTGGCTGCAATCGACATTGCCAGGGTTCCTTTGTGCACGCCTTTCGTGCACGGCGAAGGTGTATGGTCTTGACTACTGCCGCTGTCCACCCAAGGCCGGACTAAGTCTTGAGGGATAGTTTAGTGTCACAAAGCCACGTTAGAAAATCCACATGTCTCACCAAAATTACTAGCCCTGAGCGGTGCCCTGCCACTCCCGCTGAGGTAGCCAGGGGCTTGCTGGAGGAACCTTTTCCCGCAACTCTGAGAAAAGATAAACATTCTCCCTTGGCGCCGCAGAAGTTAAATTGGGGCTAAGCTAGAACGCTGCAGCTTTGCCACGCTGTCACAGTATATCTCCAGGTCGTTTGACGGCTGACTCCTGAGTCCTTCGAAAAGCACTCCACCGGTCTTCTCGCCCCTCGAAGCAAGCATCTGCTACGCCACCGTTGACTCACCTGTTTAACGCTGTTTATCCCTGCGTAGCATATCTAGCGGCTGCAACTCGTCTGTTGGATACCTCATCCTTGGATTGAATGGATCCACTGGGCTTTATGGATTCAAGCAGAGCTCTCCTGAGCTGTGGTGATAGAGCTCGTGAACAAGCGTCGGGCGGATGCGTCGTATCCTTAGATTGAGGGGCCCGCAAGTATGACTCGGGCTTCCGAACAGTCTATTTCGACTGCAATCCTTGGAACACAGCCTAAGGGGGGTCATATCTCTAGATGTGTAAGCACAGCCCACATGGGAGGTATGAGGCACCATCATCACAACACGCTCGGGATCCAACATACCGGCCAGTCCAGGGCTATTCCAAGGCACCTAGATTACTTCTTATACCCCACTAACTGGCACCAAGTGAAAACGATTGCGAGGCAGTTACACATCACCATGTCTCACGAACCAAGCCTCCACCTGCGTCACTCATCAAGGTGGGTCACCGTGACCATGCCCCGTATTCGGGGCGATTGTGTATTGAGGGCTGCATCTTTTCTCTTCTCTCTTTCTCGCCACGACTTGACCATTCAGGATTCGCGGCAAACTTGGTGGTCGAGATGATCATCTCCTTGCATCGAATTGCTGGTGTGGTTGGGGGTGTCAACGAGAGGATAGGATTCAGGATACCTAGGAGGCGTAATACTGTCAAAAGTAAATGTCACACCCTCTGTCCGCCCAAAGCTCACAAATTACATACTCGAAATATAGGCAAAAGCCTCCACGAGCCTTTATTTCCCCGGGGTTTAGTTTACTCGCTCCAACAGTGGTTGGGGAAAATCAACCTAGTTCGGCCTCTGCTTCAGAACCACAAGCGACAGATATTCCCGCCGTGATTGTCTATGATTTCTGCCCACTCTCTAAGCATGGCCAGAGGACTCTCGGATGATTCAAGAAGAGACCATGACGATATCCTATTACCTATCCGCCTTAATTGTGCATGTTGGCTTTTGTTTTTCCTCTAGTGTGGTATTTTTGAAACCCCCCCCTCTTTGCCAGCATTTTCACCATGTGTTCTCAAGCCATTGCATGGCAATCCTTGCCCAGCTTCAAGGCAGCCACTGTTGATCAGGAGGGATGGGGCCAATTGCCCCTGTGGGGTGTTGGCTCTGGATAAGCAGGGGTTGACCCCCAGTGTGACCATACTCGGGCTGGCCAGCCACCGAAAGAAGGGGATGCAGCTACCGCCCAGCTGAAAATATTGAGGGATCTTTTTATGGACTTAGAAATAGGTACATTGTTCTTGTAGCTTTTTTGATAATTTGCAAAATCGGTACATCCACATGTGCTCTGTAGCTGTTCCAAACACAATACGCACGCCCACCGACATCGCGAATCAAGGTCCCTTTTTCATCGAGCCAGCACTGAGAAGAGTACCGGCATCTTCGCCAACTTCACAGAATCCTGACAGTCTTCGGATTGCTCTCCACCTTCTCTTCGTTGATAAACAACTTCTGAGCCTCCCCTTCGAAACGGTTGCTATTATTGTTTTCGCTGTCCATGTCCGCGACTGGGAATAGATTGCGAATTCCCTAGACGTCGTTATTAGGTTCCATTTTAAGGATTCGGTATAAAACTTCGCAGCGACCTTTGCTAGAATCCTTAATGCCCTCGAAACAGCAAGGAGAGTCTGTATATATACTGCTTGATTATGTCTAAACTCTAATCTGATCTTCTTAGAGTTCCTAATATATTCCCTGAGATAAAATGTCGCTTCTGATCTGTGCCAGACTGCAATCTGGCCCAGTACTAACACTAAAAGCTCCAGTACCTTGTCAATCCTCAGATCTGCATACGACCCCCTTCTTCTTCCTATGACCTAGGCTGCCAACCCAGCTACGACTGGGCTCAATTGACCCTGACGGGTCCTTCCGGCTAGCTGCTTTGGTAGCTATGCCTTGATAACGCGGTATATACATACCCCGCAGCCTCTATATCCCGCTGACGGATGCTGGGCTTAATGACCTTTCTTTTCCCTGTTATCCTCGAGCAAAGCCCCTCCCCAAATACATCTTCTCATAATCTACCCTCAGCCAAGGCTTTCATCTTGCTAATAAAATCCAACAGGTGTCATCTGACCGCGTATTATTGTGTTAAAATCTCGCGTACACTTTCACAGTGTCGCCCAGTACAACATGTCAGTTACGTTCTTTCACTTATTATCTTCCCCTCTCCTTAGATACTAGACTCGAGTAGCATAATAGCGGAACACATGCCCCATCCATCGGTTCCGTATCCAGAGCATAGCATGAGAAAGGCAAACACAGTCCAACAATCCTGTGG
Organism: Fusarium cyanostomum; assembly: GCA_014824385.1. Lineage (NCBI taxonomy): Eukaryota > Fungi > Ascomycota > Sordariomycetes > Hypocreales > Nectriaceae > Fusarium > Fusarium cyanostomum. The sequence continues at coordinate 16,613 of JABCKW010000426.1, forward strand.
ACCGACTTGGTTCTGCGGCGGCGTGTAGTCTTGCATCTCAATTGCCCTAGTATCTCAAGAGCTACAACCTCGATATAGATGCAAGTCTGCTTTACATGATCCTTGAATTACAAGAGTGCCTCTCAGAGTCAAACCCTAGCTCGAAATGGAGGCCTCCTATGTGTTGTACCTTCGCGTTGTCCTCCCACCTGCTTCTAGAGGTGTGTCTGCCACTATGAAGAGCTGCAAAGCAGGTTCCCCTCGGGTCAAGTGGCATGGTTTAGACCAAAAGGGGTCGTGTTCACGAGAAATTATTCAATAAGAAACTCGAAAGTAGGACACGCAACATTGGGCACTCACATCCGGCATGGAAGTTTACAAAACCGAGGTTCGGGTTTCCAATGCATAATAAGAGCTCCGCTTCAGGTCATTATAGAGGACCAAAGTCTGGGGCGAGTATTTGATTCTCACAGTCGACGTTTTTTAATTAGCGTAGGACTCCAGCACAGCTTTCCAGCCTCACTCTCGGGCCTTAGCTTAGCTTTGCCCATGGATTAGGTCAGGCAAAACAAATGTTGAAATGCATCGACTAGAGAAATGTGCAACGGCGTCTCCGGGAATGGTACCGGCAATGCATTGAACGAGCAGGGTTGAGACCAGAGAACCGAAGCCGCTCTGTCAAGCTTCTTCAACATGATTGGCTGTGTGGCACGATTGAGTGTGCTAAATCGATTCGGTTCTTCGGAGGTTCTTCGATGAAGATTCTCCAGAATTTCATTGAAAAGGGTGTCGCTGGTAGCATCGAATGTCACATTCAAGCCGTAAGCCGGATCTTATTGCCATTGTCTGACTAGAAATATACTAATAGCCTTTTCTTGTTAATAGGGAACTTATGATCTATCTGCGAATCAATTCCCCAACCAATTCAACATTGCTCTCCATGAAAAGGCGGCCGCTTTTACCTTTAAACACTTTAACGAGTTCTTGCAGTTTACTGTCGTTCCATCTCATTCAGGCCAAAATGTTGAATACTCACTATCAGGTCTGGAACAACAGGGTTGGCAAAGCCTCGCGCAGAAGATCATGGGATATAATCTCCACGCAGACCCCCTTGAGGTTGCGAAACAGCACGTCACTCTCATGACCAACTATCCTACTGAAAAATGTCCTTTGCCAGATCTGACAATGGTCATACTCGGGGTTCGACCGGATATCATCAACTCAAAACGAGAGACGGTAAATGTTATCAACCAGAACGGCTCACTTCTCAACCACGCAGTGTCTGGAGATTCTGGACTTGAAGCTTATGAAGTGGAAGATAAAGTAACTTTGAACTTGATAGATGTTTTGGACAAATTGGCCTTCTGAAAAGAGGAACCTAAAGACGCCTCGGGTTGTAGGCATCATTTAGGTGTTGTAGTCTTGCTAGGTCCTGTTGTTGATTTGTAGGTTAAATAAGCTCGTTAATAAAGGGCTGAGGCTGAAGCTGAAGGGAGGATATTTATTAGCTGGCCTCAGAGAGAAGTAGCCACTTTATTACTTGTGTTTAATTAGAAAGTATTTATTTGAAACCATGATGTGCTATTGACTGGACTAGTAATGTGAAGGAAACACCGACACTTTCTATCTAAGGCTGGACCTTATATGATTACTATTAAGATGGTGGACAGAGACGCTGAAACCCTTGGGCACGAAATTATTCCATCTACGCCTATTTAAATTGTTGGTTATTCTTGAAAAGACGCTGTTTAGGATTACAGACTTGGGGATTCCAGCAACCAGGATGATACTATCAGTTATAGCTACTTGTTAGACATTGTCTCTTTAGTTAATCCCATTCTTTCTTCCGCTCTGGCTCTAGGCATCTGTAAAGACAAAGTCTTCTACCCAGTTTTTCGACAACAGCCCTTTCCTATTTTAAGTATAAAGAAGATTCGTGGGGTTGATCCTTGTCCTCCCGAGGATTTGTTCTATAGACTGTCCAGCAACTAGGGCTTTGCGAGAACATCCCACCCGCCCCTCCCCCCGGCTCTAATAGTTAATCAGGAATTAGTCGCTTCGTCAACCAGTCTAAGCCAGATAGACATAGCGGGTTGGAATCGCAATCATGTCTATGG
>JABCKW010000427.1:0-12176 GCA_014824385.1 Fusarium cyanostomum
GCCTTATTTTAGTTAGGGAGTGTAAATATATAGGTTTATAGCCGGGATATTAGATATATTATTAGCGTTAAGGTCCTTATATATAAAGAAGGTCCTTTTTACCTCTTCTATTAGATTGTTTAGCACTAAGGGTCCTAATATAATACTAGAGGTTTTAAACTAGTTCTTAACTAGCGAGAAGGGAATAAAGTAATTAATATTCCGGCGCAGGACTTAGCGGTCTATAGGGAAAGCTAAAGGATTGCTTTCTATACGCGGTCCCGGCTAATTATCTATAGTAATCCTTACTAGGGGTCGCCCTATGTTTAACCCCGGCAAGGCAAAGTAGCTAAAGTTAGTTAGGTTGGGATTCTAGTTGCCGCTATGCCTTAGCGCCTTGGCTATTAGGCTTAACGCGTTTAATTTAATAGAGGAGTAGTAATAATTTAGGGAGGATATAAGATAAAAGGGCTCCCTATTAGATTGTCCCTTTATAAGTCTAGGTGTGTGCCCTATTACTAATAGAGCTCTATCTAGCGCAAAATAAGAGTATAGCATTTCTATTAAACCGCTAATAGATGCTATTTCTCCCAGGCCTTTTATAACTTACCTAGGTTATTATTAGCTACTTAGTTTCCTAAACCTTATAAAGAATTACTCTTGCTATCTAAGTCTAACCTACTCTCCTTAAATTTAGAATTAGTCTTATCTATTATCTATTAACTAGGCCGCGGCGCTAATAGTAATAGTTATTTAGACTCTATAACTCATTCCGGACCTTAAATAGTCTAGCGGGTCTTACCTTAATAATTATCTCTAATAACAAGGGCGCTATTATATATATTTAGGACCGCCTTTACGTCCTAGAGCTAAGGTAGGCCCATAATTAATATAGTGTTATCCTATCTTAGGTGCTTTCTATTGGGTCTTACTAACGCCTATTAATCTTAGACCAGGCCTATATAAGCAATCCGGAATTTAATAAAGTGCGCAACTAGAGTGTAAGCCCTATCTACTGTTTTTATCTCTAGGCTATAAAAGCCCACTAAAGCTAGCTACTAAGTTAGGATTCCTAGTTATCTAATAAGCTGCTTAGAGATAATATTTGCGTTAGAACCCTAATTAGCCTAAATAGTTCCTAACGGCATTAGATGCTTTAAATTAAACTTTAGCCCAAAATAGATAGTAGTATTAACTTAGAAGGCTCTTAAGACGGGAGGGACTTATACTAGGCGGATAGTGTTTTTATAGTCTAGATTAATAGCTTAAGTAAGCTTAATAGTGTTTACCTCTATAACTTTAGCGGGAGCCTTAGCGGCTCTTATTTTAGCCCTTTTCTATTAGGTGCTCTTCTAAGAGCTAAGGTATTTAAACTACTTAGCCCCCTCTAGACTAATTTACTAGAAGTTACTTAAGTTTATAGTTACAATAATCTAGTTAGCTAGATTAAGCTAATTAAAGGGGCCCTTACTATCTCGCGCTTAGATCTTAGCTAGCGAGCTTATCCTAGGTTTAAATAGCCGTTTAACTCGGCGTTTAGGCTTAAGTGGGATAGTTAGCTTAGGCTCGTCCTTAGAACTACCGTTCTATAGAGATAGAAGGTTTATAACTAAAGTAATATTTATAGGGTTAGTTACCTTTCTTTTCTTTACAGTGTATCCTAGGTTAGCTACTATAGCTATTAGGCCGGCTAGGCCCTAAGCTAAATTAGCCGGGTTAATAGCCTCCCCCTGCCTTAATCTAATTGCCTTAGTGTTATTAGTAAGGAGGTAAGCTATCTAAGTTATAATTACCCCTAATAGATCCTTAGGGTTAGTAATAACTAGCACGACTGGGGGCCTAGGGGTCTCTAGGGTCGGTAAGGTGCTTACGCCCTTCCTAAGGTTTTAATCCTCTCTTAATATCTCCCTTAAATCTTTATTAATATCTATAGTTATACTATATACCCCTACGGACCTAAGCGAGGTAGTTATAGGCGTACTAGGTTAAGTAGGTAAGTAAGGCTCCTTTCTAGATATAGAGCCCTATAGTAATTTAACTTTAGGAGGAGTAGGGATTATAGACAAGAAGGATATTAAGTCCCACGGGCTCTTATCTTCTATTAGCTACTTATAGTAGAGCTAGGCTAACTATATATTAGCTATACTAATAGGTAGGACCCCCTTCTGCTAAGTGCTTATATTTAAAGGGAAGATAATTAACTTTAGATAGGCTCGCTCCTAAGGAGTTAAGGTATTATTCTAGCATTTTAAGGCCCTATGCCCTTTAATCCCATATTAGATATAAATAAATATAGTACTATTAAACTTCTTAGCCCTACTTATGTACGGGTTAATAGAGTTCCCTTAAGGAGGTAGGTTAGGTAGGAATAGATTTAGGGTAGACTACCGTATTTAGTCCCCGTAAGTTAGGTTTATACTTATATTTTAGGTCTTATTCTAAAAATTGTTTAGTTAACTACCTAGCTATAGCCTAGCAGGCTATATAGCCTGTGTCTAGTAGTGTTATAGGGCTAAGTAAGATAGTTAGGAGCGACCTCCTACTGCTGCTATAGGGTTGCTTTAAGTCTTGCTTCTCCTGGCTATAGTGTTTTACTAGGGTAGGGAGCGGGGGTCCTAATAAGACAGATTAAATTAAACATGCTAGGCTAGGGCAGGCTAGTTAGGTAGGAATTAGCCTTAGCTCTAGGAAGGCTATTAAGTAGTTATACTACTATATATTGCGGATAGCTAATTCCTATAGTAAGGGAGCAAAAGGAATAATAGTATAGATATACCCAAGGGGCCTATCCTAAAGGTCTACCTAAAGTTATAAGTAAGGGCCTAATTAGGGAATAGCCCTGTCTACTACTCTATAAGTTTCTTAAGAAGGCTAGTTTATATTTACGCCGCGGTCTCCTAAGTAAAGGTCTCTTAAGCCCTAAGAACACTCTAAGAGCGCTAGACACACTAGTATATAGCTTGTAGGCTAGGTAAGAAGAGGGCAAACTAGTTAATTATAACTGTCTTTAATTTAGGATTCTATAGGCCGGAAATAAACTTCTTAATAAATTTGCCTAGGGAGTATACCTTAAGATCACTTAGAGCTCGCTCTCTAGTAGAAGTAAGAGAATCTTAACCTCTAACCTAGCGCAAGGCGGTTATAGTCCTATTAAAGTAGGTAATAAGGGGTTCTTTAGGCCCTTATTTAATAATTATATTAGTAGGCTTAATCTCTTTGTCTATAATTTGAGACGGGAACTATTCCTTAAGAGCGGTAGTAATAATGTGTAAATTATTAGCTAAAATGGCGTCTTTACCCTTATTGTATAGCTTATTTAGGACCGCGGTTAGGTAAGTAGAGCTATTAAGGAATATAGCTACTTAACCCTCTATTAGAATGTTAATAGCCTTTAACTAATTCCTAGCGGTAGGAGGGGATTTAGGGCTATTAGCCGCCTATAGGGCCTAGGTAAGTCTAGCGAGCTATCTAGAGGCTAATATCTTGCTATTAAAAGGGCTAATCTCTAAGGCTAATAGGAGCCTCTAATTAGCTAATATAACGGCGGGGTATAAAGGACCCGGAGGTATAAGTGGGGAAGAAGGTTAGAATAGTAGCTAAAATAAAAGCTTTAATAAAGGGTTTAATAGCAATAACGGGCTTAATAGCTCTTAGTTTTAGTCTATGTCTATATTTGTGTTTAAAATAAATTAAGGAGGGATTAAGTAAGAAGGAATAACGTAACTATAAATTAGTAGGTTTAGGGCAAGCTAAGGGCGGCCTTATAGGGAAAGTATAAATAGCGGTTCTAAAAGGAAAGGGCTATATTCCTTAACTAATAAGGATTACAGGTAAGTTATTAATAGATTTACTGCGTTTTATACCTAATTAGGGGGAGTATAGTTAGGGATAGAGTTAGAAGAGAAATCTAGTAATAGGATATAGGTCCTAAGTATAGGGCTTAATAATAGGGATAAGCTAGGGTGCCTAGACAGGATAGGGGCAAGAATTCTAGCGTGGTTACTAAATAACTGGGTGCTAATGTGTATGTAAAAGGAGGGTTAATTTATCTAAAACTATATGGGAGGGGCTCCCTTTTAAACCCCTGAACCCTCTTATTGAGGGCGCCTTTTGCACCTACCACATGAGACTTCCGTACTTGCCCCCATCAGCCTGGCAGTGCGTGGTGGCGGGCTGGCTGGAGCTGGCTGTTGGGAGGCGCCTTAGGCTCTAGCCTTAGGCGGCCTGCTATTTGTTGTTGCGCCGCCAGGGAAACGAAACATCCATGGAACTCCTCACCTGGGCTGCTAACCTAACCTAACCTTTCCAGTCTCAGCTCGCATCGCGTCAAGTCAAAGTGTTGATCTGACCTTGACCGCACCTTGAGCCTCGATTCTTGTTCTTGGGCTGGATTAGAGCCGTTTCTTCTACTGCAAAACCCACGTCCCATTTGCACTCCACATATGCACCTCACAGACGGTGCTGCGACCTCAAGCGAACAACTCAGACACCCTCTCGCTGTCCAGGCCTTTACTCCTCGCACTCACACCTCCAACCTCGCCCTGTGAGCCTTCTCCTCCCCTGCTCTCAAACCCCGTCGCGAGCAAGAGCAATCAATCATCGAACGCGACACAAGCCCCAGCCTGGTCCCGTCTGTGATCCGCTCACAGTATCCATCAATCAGCCAGCCAGTGCTCTTTCATCGTCAAGGTAGCTGACCTCTGGACCCTAAGGTATCGCTCAATCGCATCGCTCGCTGACGCGACCCATTGGCATTGGCGAACGAGACGCTTGCGACCCTCGTGTAACCCAGCCTTCCAGCTCCGTAACGTTAGCCGGTACTCGGTTCGCACGCCGCCTCAATTCGCCGTCCGTCGCCATCTGAATCGACCTGCGCCGCTCCGTCCCGTCAACGCTCAGACGCACGACGACGACATACTACAGAGTTTCCCTCACCTGGGCCTTGTCCTGCATCCTGCGCGTATCCGCTGCGCGTGTGCTACGTGCCCTTGCGCGCGTCGGCCTTTACTCTCTATCTGTGTCTGTCAGCCGTCACCGGCCGACAACAGCTGCAATCACTCCCCCGCCGGGAACAGAGAACGCGCGCATCCTCGCGCGGTCCGTCCACACCCGCCGGTCTCTACTGGATACACGCGCACTTGTACGTACTATCTTCGCTAAACCACAACTCTTTCTTTTCCTGTCCCCCTCAAAACTTTGGACCTTGAAGTCTTGGCCCTCGTCTTCTCCCGCTTGGCTCTGCGCCGAACGGGCCCACCCCTCCCCTCCGGCTCCCGCTCCGCTCCGTACCTACCTATCTACCTTACCTCCAAATCCACAACCCACAACCCACAACCCACATCAACCACGCCTTGCTTCCCACGCACACACCCCCAAAGCCCCAAGCGACCAGCGTCATAGCCCCAAGATCCCGGGCCAGGGACCTCCTGCGTGAGCGACTAAGAGCCTTCACCGGCAGTCAGGATTGACGCAGCACTGCAGACGGAGACCCTTCTCCTCACACACCCCGACGCTTGCAAGCCCTACCATCTGCGACGTGGCCTGGCGACACATCATCTCGAGGCCCAGCTGTGACAGCCCGAAATCCCTTTTACAAAGGACGCTAGCAGCCGCTGCAGGTAGCCAAATATGTCGGATTCCCCCCAATCCCCTCCCAAGGAGGTTGATCAAGGTGCACCGTCACCAGACGACGAAGCACAAATGAACGAGCATCAAGACCCACAGTCCGCAAACACTGCGGGCTACGAGTTCGAGGGTGTAAAAGAACAGGACCGGTGGTTGCCCATAGCCAATGGTAAGTGACTCTACCCCCAGACGGCCCTCGTCGTGATTTGCTCGTTTCCTCCTGCACGAGCTGCTCGACGTCTCAGCCTTCCAGCCGTGCAGATCTGGTCCGTCTCATGTCTTGCGATTCGTCCTCCAAGTCGCCCAAAGCGCCTCGCGCCTCCAAGGCCGACAGAGCTGATGAGCTTGATGCTAACATTCGCAACTTTGCTCCAGTCGCCCGCATCATGAAGAATGCTCTGCCTGAGAATGCCAAGATTGCAAAGGAAGCGAAGGAGTGCATGCAGGAGTGTGTGAGCGAGTTTATCTCCTTTATTACAAGTGAGGGTAAGTTGTGGTCTTTCTATGCATCTGGGTTGGCAGCTACAGGCTTGAAGCCGAGTCATGTCTCTTCTCTACAGCATGCTGACCGGTTCGACTTGCACAGCGTCGGAGAAATGCCAGCAGGAAAAGCGTAAAACAGTCAACGGCGAGGATATTCTTTTTGCCATGACATCTCTGGGTTTCGAGAACTACGCCGAGGCGCTCAAGGTGTACCTCTCTAAGTACCGCGAGGTGAGTAGCATTACCCTACAGTTTCTATCTCATTCTTATATTAACACGCGCAAACAACAGCAACAGAACCAGTCCAACCGAGACAGAGTCCTAGAGAACGCGCCATGGCCTGGAGCTATGATGGGCGACGCTAAGGCCGAGCCCGGTGCTGTTGGCGGCGAGTTTGCTCCCGAGGGCTCTAACAATGTTGAAGGCGGGGCTGATCCCAACTATATTTACGGATCGCAGCCCGGTCATAACGGTGCCGGCGCCGGCGATGGCTACTAGGCGTGGATTTCAACCGCTTACCGCATGCATGAGGCCAACTCAACCTGGCTCTCATGATCCGAGTTTAGGCTGAGCAATGAAGCCCGCTCGGCTAGCCGCTAACTCCTAGAGACGATGCGATATGCCTGGCCCGGATGAAACTCTACCGATATGTGTATAACTGCCGACACAAGACCCCCGAAGGAAGAAACCGCGAATGGAGAGGGGGGCGGATGTATATTGTATGAATGGAATTGAGTGATGGAAGTTGCGGCAAAGTGCGGCAAGATGTTAAATTTATGGCCATCTGGATGATAGAGTTCTTGACGCCGTCATTTACTTCGCGTGCCGACTTGGGAGCAATCCCAAGTGAAGGCACACGTTACTTCGACAGTCAGATATAGGACTCAGGGATGCAGACCACGGATATGCATGGAGTCCTAGGACACAATAGGAACCTATATAGGTAGTTCTCTAATTGATAAAAGTCTGCAGTTATACTTATAGACTTAACCTGCATCTTTAATATTTGTTTTTATTATCTAGGGTTAACGTTATTTAATAATAGGAATAAATAAACTAACTTACCTATAAAGGTAGAAAGAAGAGAAAACTAGTTACTATATGCTTGTATATTTATATAACACGCTCGCAGGTAAATATTTATACTGATAATTTAACTAAAGGTTAATTGTATATAATGTCTAAGATATTGACTTGAGAAACTAATATAAAAGTTGTTTTGAGAATCGAGGTTGATTGTGATTTGTCTTCGACGCAAAGTCCAACTATGCGCACGGACCACTCCAGGATCAGTCCGGATCCAGAAGCCCCACCTTAATCGTCAAAATTTCGAAAAGTCGCCCACCAGCGCCAAACATTGGATTGAATTATTCTCTTCTCACAACACCGCCACCCTCGTTGCCAGCAAGAGCCTAAGTCTCCTGCACTACTTCATCGACCAGCACATGTGCTGATGATTTATGCTTATTATGACCGGTAAATCTTCTCAGTCTATATCACAGCATATTCTTCAGTCCATGATCATACCTTGAGACCGAACCCCCCCTGCGGAGACGATATCGCGTGCCCTGTTTGTTGCCTGAGAGACGTCACCATTCCTAGCGAGCACAACGAGCCACTCATGCGACCCTTTACTCCGACGACCAGGAAATTTTCTGGTCCTGTTCCAAAGACCTCGACACCTGTTCGGTCGATCCTCAAGCCAGCCTCAGTTCTGGGCAGGAGAAGGGCTGAACATGCTGGGCTCAGCGACCCCCTCGATGCACCCGAGAGTCCCACCAAGCGCCGCAAGGTTTTCTTTGACGATATTCGAAACGTGACATACGAAGTGGGCAGGAGGACGATGGACGAGGTAAAGCTGGAAGTCAGGACTGCTCTTGAGGAGCACCTGCGAGGAAATGATGGCCAGTATGATACCCTCAAGGAGCTGTTTGCCAGCGACAAGCAGCGGTACCTACCCCCTGTTGTCGGCGAGGAGGACGATACCTTGAAGCCCCATGAGCTCCAGGTCTACGTCATGGCCCTTACGGGCTGCATCCCAATCCTCAAGGACAAGGCTTGCAACGGGCTCGTCAAGACCATTCTGAAATGTTCCTGGCTGGGGCGAGACGATGATTTTGTTAAGGTCTTTACCCATTTCTTGGCCGCTCTGGTCAGTGCCCAAGGGTCCTACCTCTCGCCTGTTCTGGCGACAATGGTGGACAAATTCTCTGATAGCCGACCTTGCGTCTGGAGTGTCCCAGACTTCCCCGAGGTCAGCCGCGAAGCCATGCGCGATAGATTGCACGGCACCCTGCAGTATTTGCTCCAGATGTTTCCATCCGCTGTTCCCGTTCTGGAGAATCTCCTCAGCTCCAAGTTTCCCTTCCCTGATCAATCCATGCGTGTCCACATGGCATACGTCGACAATCTGCTGCGGATCAAGACCTATGTTCCAGTCTTGTGCGATGAGGTACTCGATCTTATCCTCAACCGAGTTGTCAAAATCGACTCCCAGATGCAGGTCGATCTGGAAGATCTGGATGATGACGTGACTGCTGCCGTCATGTACGCACTTCGCGGCCATTCACACACGGACGAGTGGGAGGACGACGCCGATGACGATAGCGACACGGAATCAGTCGACAGCGATGATCCAGACTTTGATGAGGATGCCGCCAGAATCAAATCTATCAAGGGAAGCGTGGAAAAGATGGACGCTGTGCTGGACACGCTCTTTCGCATTTACACGCCTCACTTTACAAACCCCGGTTCAGACGCCGCCTTTGACGCCTTTACGGTCCTGCTCCGCGAGTTTGACCACATGGTGCTACCCACCTACAAATCACGACATACACAATTTCTCATTTTCCACTTTGCTCAGATGCATGAGCGGCTGACAGACGCATTCTGTGGCCAGCTTATCGCGACCGCTTTCCAAGGCAACACCCCAAACGTCCTCAAGCAGGCTGCTGCAGCCTATCTCGCTAGCTTTGTCGCCCGTGGAGCCCATCTTCCGGGCAGCCTGATCCGAAGCATCTTTGGGCTGCTCCTGCATCACCTGGAGCAGTACCGTAAAAAGTACGAGCCTCTCTGTCGCGGACCGGACCTGAAGCGATTTCACCCCTACTACAGCCTTGTTCAGGCAACTCTTTACATCTTCTGCTTCCGCTGGCAAGACTTGATTGTCTCGACGCCAGAGTTTGTAGATCCCGACGACCCTGCTTCTTACATCGGCCAAGAGATGGAATGGATGGGAACATGCAGGAAAGATCTCTCGGTACAGATCTTTGGCAAACTCAACCCCCTCAAGGTCTGCGCGCCTGTCATCGTTGAGGAGTTTTCCAAGTTGGCGCATCGTCTCAACTTTATGTACGTCTATCCGCTTGTTGAAGGAAACAAGCGGATTCGCTTGACGCAGTATCTTTCCGCAACCTACTCAACGGGCGGAGCACTGCGAGACGCCGGATACGAGATGCAAGATGAGAGCTACCACCAACTCGACCCATATTTTCCGTTCGACCCGTACCAGTTGCCGGTCAGTAAGCGGTGGCTCGAGAATGATTATGTGCATTGGAAGGCGGTACATGGGCTGAACGCCGAGGATGAGGGCGATAGCGACGATATGGACGACCTTGATGAGGATGATCTGAAAGAAGGGACTGCGACAGACAGTGATGGCGACGACTATGAATAGAAACGTGGCGTGTTTTGAAGGGTTGATCTAGAGCTGCTGCATTGAGCGAGGCGTTGGTGGATTTGCAATTCTCTTGAAAATGCTTTGGACAATAGTGGATCCATGGGATCTCGGTATATAGAAACGGTCTCAGCGATGCCATGATTTATCTGGAGGAGTTATTCCTGGTACATGGTCCAAAAAGTTCGTCATTGGGCAATCTCTTTGAACCCTTTCCGTGGTCTCGGTGGACAATCACGCGGGTTGTGACGTAGAACAGAAGAGTCATGTTTTCAGCCCTTTACTTAACATTGGATGGATGGCATCCAATCCCCGCGGAACCAAAAACTCCGATTCGTCTCTTACACGTGCCTCGCTGACCTTACTCCTTTCAACTTGGCTGACAAACACCTCGCTCGATGATGTTTCTCCAAAAGCCATTCCACTTGTGAGAGCTTATTGACTCGATTGTCGACGTTGCTTTTAATTTGACTGAATTCTTGGTGGTTTACTGTTCGCACTGGTTGTCGACGGGTTCAACTCAGCAGCAATCGGCCGAGGTCTCTAAAAGTCCCCCAACCAATCCCCAGAAACAAAGCCATGATGAGTTGGCGGAAGAAGGCGGCTCCGATAACAACAAAGGACAAGAGTCTCACCATGGCGGAACCAAATAAAACAGATAAGCGACCGTCGTTTACGGACTTCTTGAAGAAGACGAAGCAGAAGGTCATGCACTCCGATGGGAGCGAGTCCTCGACGCCGCCGCGGCCGGGGAAGGGGAGTCGGAGTGAGCGGGTGAGCAGTGAATGTAAGTCTTGGACATGGGGTTTCTTGGGCCTCTCAGCCCTGTCCTTAGTCGTAACAGAGCCAGCGACGGAATGAAATCCCCATGCGACTTATAGAGATACAAACATGCCATCCTCAAGATCGGCGTGAGACTGGATGACTCGCACAGCAAACAACAAGCGACTCTGCCACATTCAATTCTACGCCGCCTATTTTCTCTTCATCATCGTGCCTTCACAACACAAGCTAACCAACTCATCCAGCACCCGACACCAACGGTGGACCCTCGCCACAGAAAACACGAAAGTCACTATCAGCCAGCGAAAAGGCAAGGCTCCGACGCGCCCAGGTCCGGCGGGCACAGATACAGCATCGCCAGCGCAAAGCAGACTACCAGAGGGAGCTAGAACTCGAAACCGCGCATTTTCGCGAGCTGATCTCGCTGACCGAGTATGAGTCCGAAGACCTGAGAAAGGAAAACGACGCCATAAAGGCGCTGCTTATGAGGAAGGGCATCGCGATCCCAAAGTGCACGTCGCAGTGTACGATAACGCCTGCGATAACCAGGAGGGGGATCGGAGGCGATGAATGGGTAGACGAGGCGCTGGGGGTAGGGCCTCAGACTAACGACGCTGCGACGTGGCATCAGATGCTCCAGGATGAGGAGGACATGTTTGCGGATGTCAATGTCGACGACATCATCGTCTCCCTTAAGAAGGACGACTCAATGGACGGGCCCGTCTTTACCATCCGGCCCAACCCGTCCAGCAGCAACACAACCGCTCCGCCTGCGACTGAGGGAGACGCAAATCTCACTCCGGAAGAGGAACAGATGGCCGTCAACTTTATCCTATCGTATGAAGCCCTGCCAGCAACCACCCCCTTTGATCTGACATAGCCTCGCTAACACTTTGTAGCCTCGAACACATCTGCTGGGATCACTTCTTCCTCGGCGACTACCCCTCCCACGCCCACCTCTCCGACGGCAAAGCCAAAGGCCACACCCTCATGGCCTCCTCGATGTGCATGGCCCACGCACCCCAGGAAGTCTTCTCCGGCCGCAGGCTCATCTCCTCCACATCCTCCTGCCACAGCCGCCGCGCCCTCGGCCTCGACCCCTACGTTGCCCCCGTCTTCTTCGAGTGGCCCTCACCCCGGATCTCGCTCTCGTCGCTGCACGGCCTCGCCCGGAGCCTCAACCCAGGCGACAAGGAGCTCACACCAGTGCAGGCGTGGTTTGAGCTCGCGGGGCGCTTTGACCGAAGCGTGCTGCTTGATGCTGAGAGGTTAAAGCTGCTGAGCCGGGAGCTGAATGGAGTGGTCAAGTGTGTGGAGTTTGGCGCTGTGATGGAGAGGGGGGCGTTTGAGAGCGTTGTTGTGAGGGTTTTGGGTGAGAGTTTGGAGGATACGATGGTTGGAACGTTGCTTGATCAACCGGAGGCTTATGCAATGGAAACGAATCAGTAGACGAAAGGGCTCGTAGGACATGCTTGGGATTGAGCAAGGGATGAAGAAGTGTAACTGTACGAGGCCGTATTCCTATTGTTTACCTACTATGTCCGGGTTCACAGGGAACCCATACGTGCACAGCCGGCTGTGCAAATAAGGTCTGTTATGTAAGCAGCCCCTATGTGTGTAAGAGGGTTCT
>JABCKW010000428.1:0-47308 GCA_014824385.1 Fusarium cyanostomum
TATAAGGAAATACTATATAAGTATATCCATTAAGGGAGTAATAGCTACTGCCTTGCTTATTAAGGCTTTTATTGCGGCGAGGCGAGATTAAGAAGTTAAAAGAAGCCCGAGCCGTTAATTAAGATTAGCGGTAATTAAAGGAGGCTATTACTAAAGAGGTTATGTTATAGCTGCAAGCAGTGTAATATTGTAATTTATAATAATAATGTTTACTAGTACTTCTATTATTACGCAGATTAGGTGGTAATTAATGTACCCCTTATTTGGGGCATTTTAATTAGACTAGACCCCGACTGGGTACGGACCTGGAGCCTTACCGCAGGCAAGGAGATTCTAGGCCCTTTTGTGGGGGGAGAGTGGCTGTGTGGAGCTAGATCGCTTTCAGCTTTAGCCTTGGCGGGAGAAGCTGGTGATGTCCATCCGCATCGGTCACAAGCGCCGGCGCTCAACGTCGTCAACGACTCGACACTTTGACTCTCTCCTTTTCTCCTTGTTTCCTTCTCTTCTCTTTTGCTGGTTCATTTTGCCTGTAAAGTTCAAGATACGCCACGTTTCGTTCTTTCTCATCGTGTTTTTCTCTTTGTTTGATGCAGAAAGAGATACGTTGTCTTTCATCTCATTCCACGTCGGATCCTTTCCCCGTCCTGAAACATCACCACCGTCGCCTCCTTCTCCTCTTCTCCCGAGACATTCACAAGCTCGATCGAACCGACCCAAAGACTACATTTCTCCCTATTTCTACTTCTACTTCTACTTCTCTCCCATATGCACCCTCCGCCAGGTCCCGAGTCTTCAGTTGCCGCCGTCGATGCATCCTCGCTAGCCCTCGCTCTTGACGCTCCTACAACGGCCGTCGTCAATATGGTCACCTCTGTGATCGCCTCCGCGGCCGCAAAGGCCACTTCTGCCGCCGCAACTGCTTCCTCGTCACCACAACCTCCCGATGAATCGCCTGGAGAGTGCTCATTACTGGGCTCCTTTGCTCTGCTCGTCCAGGGCGCGCTCGGCGCTCTCGCTTTGCTTTCGCTAGTCTACAAGCGCTGGCGGGAGCGGCCGCAGCGGCCACTCAAGATCTGGTTCTTCGATGTCTCCAAGCAGGTGTTTGGCTCTGTGCTTGTTCACATGGCCAATATCTTCATGTCCATGTTGACGAGCGGCCGATTCTCTGTCCAAGTCGACCCGTCAGCGTCAAAGAACACTTCTCGCTCCGATGATGACAATGCCCCTAACCCGTGCTCCTCCTACCTCCTCAACCTCGCTATTGATGTAAGTAGCCCATTTCTAGCCTACGACGCAATGGCAAGACAGATCCACTAACTCTTCCACCTAGACCACAATCGGTATCCCCATTCTCATCATCCTCCTCCGCGTTCTAACCGGCCTTGTCCGCTACACCCCCATCGGAAAACCACCCGAGTCCGTCCAGTCAGGAAACTACGGCAACCCGCCTAATGCTTGGTGGTGGCTAAAACAATCTGTCATTTACTTCTGCGGCCTCTTCGGCATGAAGGTCTGCGTCCTCATCATCTTCATCATGATGCCCTGGATCTCAAAAGTTGGCGACTGGGCCCTCAGCTGGACAGAAGGCAACGCGAAGCTTCAGATTGCCTTTGTCATGATGATTTTCCCCCTCATCATGAACGGCCTGCAGTACTACATCATCGACTCGTTCATCAAGCTACAGGAGCCCGCACACGAACCCCTCAATTCGGAAGATCCCGACGACGGCGGCAGACCTAGGAGGTACGACGACAGCGGAGACGAGACCTCACGAGTCAGACTCATGGACACGGATCGCGAAAGTGATAGCGAAACCGACGAAGAGGCTGCAAAACTTCCCCCGCCTCCTAAGAGCAAGGTCTCGGAGGAGTACGACCCTGAGCGCGACGGCGACGACCGGACGATCTTGGGTAGTAGCTCGAGCGCCCGGGGTGAGCCGGGCAAGATTATCCCACCTGAACTATTCCCCAAAGAGTAGAAGAATGAAGCTTGGCTTCTCTGAGCGGCTGTTTCTGTTAGAGTTTTGCTGGGATTTCTTTTCTGGAGACATGGTTTTTCTCAAGCGGCGTATCTTTTTCAAACTTGCGCGTGCCCTCGCGACGAAACAAATGTCTGTACATGTGGTTCGTGTTTGGGATCCTCTTGGTACACGGCAGACAAAGGCAGGGCCGCAGCTTAGATAGCGACCCAGGGCGTTTATCATCTGGTCTTTGATTTGGGGTTGGAAGCGCATGCAAGTCTAGGCTTATACATTGCCCTTATACGGGCGGGAAATCATAACTCTGTGTACTTTGGCGTCATAGCCGTGCAGTAAGAGGCTGGCGGCCTTCACTTTGGATCGGAGGTTTGCCAGCTTTCAGCTGATAAGCTCGATCGATGCCTTTTCATTTCGTAGGCAACAAGACACTCCAACTAGAATCAAAAGGTGCCACAAGGGCATCTCGTCCTTTGACGAGTAGAACAGAAGAGTATGGCATCAAACCCAATTCTTCTGGAAAACAAAAGCCTAATCCTCCGCCGCCTAGACGCCAATCCATAGATCCAACTCCATGGCCCGATCCAAACTCCTAGAACATACATTCAACGTAGAAGCGAATACAACTAACCACACATTTCGATTCATATCTGAGGCTTCGTCAACTCTTCTCACTACTCCCTCAAGGCTGGTATGGCCTGAAGCCTGGGTATGACTGCTGAGTGGGAGACGGCTGGGGTCGTGAAAACCCCGAGGTGAAGTCGAAGCCGGCGTTGTTATTGATAGGGGACTGAGGTTCCGGGTTGTAATGCCGCTGGGGGACGGGGCGAGGGCCGTAATGCGCCTCGGGGGCGGGAGAGTGGGTTCGCTGATTGTAGCCGAAGTCGTTCTGAGGAGCGGGTGATCGACGGGGCGGCTGAGCGTAACCAAAGTCGTTCTGAGGGGCGGGTGACTGACGAACAGGCTGTGCGTAACCGTAGTCGTTCTGTAGAGCAACCGACCGGCGAGCAAGTTGCCCGTAGGTGTCAAAGTCATCTTGAGGAGCTGGGGTTCGCCTGGGCCCAGGAGACTGTCTCATGCCATAACTATTGGGACCTGGCGAAGGTGCCCCTCGGTACCCGCCGTAGTTTGCCGCATATTCGTTGTGAGGTGAAGCAGACTGGCCATAGCCCTGCGCCTGACCATAGCCCTGGGTCTGGTCAAATCCTTGGTCGTGGCCATATCCGTTGTAGTTCAAGGCCGGGGAACGTCGCCCTGGTCCCATAGCGGCAGCAGCACCGTAAGCCGGATCAACACCAGCCGCACTGTAACCATAGCCTTGTTGGTCAATGGGCGAATAGTGATCAGGAGCCTGATTGTGGGACAAGTAACCGCTCGAGCTGCCTTGCGGTTGGCTGTAGGGCGTCAACTGGTTTGACGAAGTACCATCCACAACACCTATCTGCTGGTCCGGAACTGGTTTCTTGGCGAGCGAGTCCAGCTCAACAGCATCCTCGACCATGACCTTCTTGCTGTTGGCGTTTTCCCAGCTCGGCATTGCGGGAAGGGCATCTGAGTTTCGGGGTTTGCCGACTTCAAATTCCGCGTACTGAGGCGGTTCGGAATGGGCGGGCTTGGGCGCAAACTGGGGCACCGAGGGGTTCATTGGAGGCTCTGATCGATATCCGTGATGTAGGTTCTGCGGAGCGTAAGGGTCGTCGAGGTGCTTGGGGTTGCGGCCACCAGGAGGATCGCAGGCGCCGCAGCAGTTGCCGCAGCACTTGAGGCATTGGAAGCAATTGCAACAGCACGAGAGGCCACAGCAGCAGCAGCGGATAACACACCAGACGATACTGAAGATGATGAGGCCGCCGACGATAATGACACCAATGACTGGCCATCTGGAGGTTGTTAGTGGTGGGATTTCTGCGACTTATAATGGGGACACATACTTGCACCAGGCCACGGCCATACAGTTATCCCAGCTCGAAAAGGCGGTCGCCACATCAGTGACCTTTCCTTTAGCATCGTCCACCATGTCTCGCCGCGCCAGATCGGCTGCAATGGTTCGAATGACCTTGTCCTTGACAATCTCCCACGCGCTTCCCCGCAGGCTCCGAGCCATGGCCTCATCAATAGAGGGCATCGTGCCGGTTTGTATGCCGGACTTGACAATACGCGCGAGTAGTGGCAAGTAAAGAACGTTTCAAGATGTCGAGGTGAAAATTCGCGCGGTCGATGTCGCGAGGGAGATTCGAGGGATGTTTTAAGAGAGTAACGCTGCACCGTCGCATGGGCCAGTCCTCCGTGTCGTGTCAACCTTCGATAAACAAGAGTTGAACCTCTAAAATATGGTTTTTATCCAAGATAGCGACGTATGTCGTTTATGGCGTGCGTACGTCGAAGGATTTGGAACGGGTTGTCGTTTGTATGATGATGGAATGAAAGGATGCAACGGGCAACTTCGGCCACAGCTGGTTGCGGAATGGCGATGCAGGTTGGACAAGACGGTTCGTAATAAGAAACAGAAGCGACGCTCGCGCCGATAAAGAAAGACCGTGAACAAAAATAAAGTGAGAGTAAGAGTTGCGAGCAAAGGATCGAAAAGACGCCGTAGAGGCGGTGGCCGTGTCAGCAACGGCGTGAGGGTTTGGGAGTTAAGAATAGAACGAGGAAAGGATGCAAACGCGGCCAAACCTAGAAAGTTAAAAAAGGAACCGACAGGGAGGTTTTCGAGGTCCACGGTAGACTGGAATGGCGACTGCAGTGGCGCCTCCAAAGGGGTAAATTAAGCCACTAGCAGTCCCTGTAAGCAGCTGCTGAAACGGTGAAACTTGGGGGACCTGCAGTAGGTTGCGTACCCATACCCGTGGGGCGAGCTGTTCGTCAAGCTGTTCTGCGATTGTTTGTTTAAATGCTCGAGTTGAGGTTCTAGAACTGTATGGAGTACGAAAAGTGAGGTTTCTAAGTGGCAAAAGACGCTGAGGTCATAGTAGAAAGGGAGGATCGACCAAGAAGTGATTAAGGACTGAGAGCGACAACAGACGCAATGACGATCTCGCTGTTTGATCGTCCGCAGAGCTCCAGCCCTTACATGAGCGAGGTCGGATGATGCAACAGCTCGCGAGACATTCACAAGGGAGGTTACAAAGGAGATGGCAAAGAAATTCAGAAGTAGGCTCTGTCGGTATTGGCAAATTGTTAAGAACTACAAGCGACTATTAACCAGACCACAGTGATCCGTTGAAGTCATCAAGACCTCGAGGCTTACATCTAACCTCGGATGTGTCGGATGGCTGTATCGAGTCTCTATGTATAGTTGTCCCTCAAACTATAGAATTCGATTTTCCCTTTGTTTCTTTGTGCGCAGCAATTCCCGTCAGTCCCACGTTGAACGCCCATCCCGTTCGTTAGTCTTCTGCCAAAAACCCGCCGTCCTAGTACGGGTCCAGGGGTTCCCCTAAATGACAGGCTCGTTTCGATTGCCGGACGATCCCGTTCTGTCGCAGCTCCAGCAAAAGGACGAAGCAAGGGAAGAGTTCAAACAGTCGAGAGTGATAAGGCATGAGATGACGTATCTTGTAGTATTCACTGTAGAGAAATAAAGGGACTGGTGCAATCGAGTGTGATCATTTCTAAGCAACCCGTGAACTTCCACTTCCCTCCCAGACAGCTGGAAATTCGACCTCTACAGACCGAGCATGGGTGATTTTCCAGCTCTTATTGCGATATGCACAAGCTTTACTGAACGTCCCGTTAGCGGCCTCGGCGAATAGCTGTCATGTATATTCAGATCGTCGTGGATAGACACTAACAGGGTCATGCCTCGAGAGCCCCGGCGAATGACACCTGTTAGTTTATTGCTTCATCAGTTGTACAATACCGTTTCATGCAACTCAACGGCTGTGGCTGTGGCTGTGGCTTCAGTTACGTATTTCGGCCAAGAGTGACAGCTGAGTGGCGTACGCCTCGTGTTTGATGCTATCGGTGCGCCGTTGGGAGATACCCCAATGTCGTTGTCCATGGTATATCTTAAATCGCTAGGCAAGTCTGCAAGCATGGTTGAAATCAACAGGCAGATCCCCTCTTTGAACCTGCGTCACTGTACGGAGGAGTATTACATGTGAAAACACTTTAGGATAACGTTCTTACTTGCGACAATTAGAATAGAAGCCTTTCCCCTCTTCCCCGAATGCTAGATCAATGAGATTGCATCCCTCTTGCGTCGTACCTTGGCGTGAAAGCCTGCCATTCAAGCCTGCCATTCATACAATCCCAGAAACGCCTCATCAATAGTATGGTATCCTTTCTCATCGGCCGTTCCAGCAT
Source organism: Fusarium cyanostomum (assembly GCA_014824385.1). Taxonomy (NCBI): domain Eukaryota; kingdom Fungi; phylum Ascomycota; class Sordariomycetes; order Hypocreales; family Nectriaceae; genus Fusarium; species Fusarium cyanostomum. The sequence continues at coordinate 6,284 of JABCKW010000428.1, forward strand.
CGTCATCCATTCACCCATATTTCCCAATCACCTTACTTGCCCGGAGGCGGTCCAGCAGGCGGCGCGTATGGGTCATCGCGCTGATACGTCCCCTGGGGTGGTTGCACACCCGAGTGATGGCCCTGCCCATAGTACCCATCGTTTGAATTGAACGTCGTGCCCGTGAACTGCGGCTGCTGGTGCTGGCCGTAGGCCGGCGGGGGAGGAGGTGGGCCGTATACATACGGCTGCTGGGCGGTATAACCGCCCTGATTGTAACCGCCTTGCTCGCCGTAGTTGGGCATCTGGTGGTTGTTCTGGTTGCCCCATGGCTTACCGCCACTCATCCAGCCGGTGCCATAGACGGGCTTCGCGCCGCGGCGACGGCGGCGAGAGGTGACGCTGCGTATGCATGTCAGTGTCTGCGGTGCGCAGAGTTAAGAGGGCGATCAACTTACAGACAGCAGGCGAGGACGAGGGCGAAGAGGAAGATGCAGATACCGGCTAGCACCCAGCGTCCCCAGTAGGACCAGTTGTTGCGCGTGCAGTGATAACCATTCCAACTGTAGCCGTAGCGGCACCTGTAGTAGTCGCGCGCGAAGATATCATCAACGGGCGACATTGTGATGTGTGTTTAGAGAGAAGCGCGATGTGGATTCGCGACAAGTCCTTGTCCAAAAGTCGAAGGAGATTTTAATTCAAAGACAAACTTGTCGTCTGTCGCAGAAAAGGTGCGCTGCAGAAAACAATAAAGGTCGCAATACGACAGTGGTCGGTCGGGCAATGAGGCGTTTGGGGCGTTTACGTTGGCTTGGATCACCAAGAATGACGTTGACGGTACAGATACCTAGGTACCTAGGTAGGTAAGGTAGGTACTAGGGACGGAGAAGGTAGGACAAGAAAACGGTGACGTCGAACAAGGAGGTGACGCGGTTAATGTAGGAATAATAATCCGATCTGTTGAGTTAATGATAAATTGGAGGAGAAAAACAGGTTAACAGGCTGTAGCGCTGTCCAGAGGCAACCCACGCGGGGGCAGGTGAGAGGCACACCTTTTTATTTCATTTCAATTCATGCGCGCGCATTCGGCTCGACGACCTCAGCCAAGTCTAGCCAAGAGGATCCGGGTACCCAAGCCCGTGCTTGGCCAACGGGGATGTCCACACAAAGGACACTGAAAGTTGCCAGCGGAAACCTTGCCCGACATCTCCTCCCAGGTCACAAGACACAAATGGTGTGTTCTCGGCTCATTTTGGATTTCTCTTGCTGTGGCTGTGCGAAGCAGAACAGCGCTGCTCTCGGAGCTTGGCGAAGGGTATCGATAGATATTCACAAAGCGTTTCTTACTCGCGGAGCACCAGATAATATAAATTTGCTAAGAGCGATATGTAAATATCCTTGAGTTAGTGACTTGCTAAGGCGAGGATATCCTCATCTACCCACAGAGTATACAGAGCTTACTTACCATTTCTTAATTGGAGGCAATGATGTTTATCCAAATGATCCACTATTAACGCCGCCATTACTCCGTACAGCTTCATCTCGTGATTCCACACTGAGCTAGATCATCTCACCACGTTCGGTTCTGACTTGCTCAGCCTCACGTCGTCGCCCTTGTCATTCCCGCTGGGTCCAAGCTTCGCCACAATCCCTTGGCCTCGTCTCCGGATGACGTCTCCCTTCTCATGAACGAGGGATTCTAGAACGTCATGTCAGTAGCTATTAGGACACCTGCATTACGGTGGCTAAGCTCTTGGGAGAATTGGACCGTCTCGGAATCAAAAACTTCGTGATTTCGAAAAGACGGCGGAATCTAGCGCAAGCTTCAAACACACAAAGCAACAGTCTCGGTGCGGCAGACTCCGTTTCGGCTCATCAACACTCGTGCTCCGTCGAACCCGCGAGATTACGCAATTCCTGCACACCAACCTTATATCATGTCAAAAGTTCGTGTACAAGACTCGGCCATGAGGGAGCATTATAGGTTAAGCCCAGTGCTGCCGAGCACAATGAGAGACTGTAGCAGGTCTAGGTAAAAAGATTGTGATACAATTAGGGACACAGCCCGCCCAGTTGTCGTCAGCAGCTCCGCCTCTTTCAAGATTCCAAATCCGTGACTCCGTCGAAAAGGCAAAACATTCGCTTTATTCTTTCATGTATACAAGTCTTGGTATCCCTCCGGTCTCCATTCCGTTCCATCCCATCCCAATCCTGTTGCGAAAACCACGCAAAACCCATCGTGCTTAACCAAGCGCACTCTTAAGTCACCGACAACGCCTCTGCGTCCGGAGGTCAAAGGCCACATTGCCTTGATAATCAACGAGAGGAGAGTCGCGATAATGTACTGACGGCAAGTTGCTTTTGTGTCCATGAACGCCGTCATTAGATTGAAGGAAAGAAAGAAACAGTATCCCCAACTCCCTTGCCTTTCATAACGAGCTAAAATCGTCCATCGTATAAGTGTACGAAATTCGTGAGGTTTGTCGGATTCAGAGACCGGCTCTGGGAAAAGAGTAACGCTGTCGCCGAAGCTCTTCCGCTGCCTTGATGTTACGCTCAGCAGCCTGCTGGGCCTGCTGTCGCGCAGCTAGGGCATTGATCTTCTCGCGAGCCTTGAGCAGGCTGCTGTTGTCCTGCTGCTTGATCTTGGAGCGAATATCGTAGAGGGCTATGAGGGTCGAAGCTCGGTCGACGTCATCTTCGAACTGTATCGTAGCCCTGTCAGTACCTAGGTCCCAACTCCTTCGAGGAGGCGACTGGCGATGGGAGTGCCTCACATCTGATTCACCACGGCGCGGGGTGCCGGGGGTAGAGTTACCGGCCGAGCCGGAGCGGGAGCCGGTAGAGAGAATACGGCGACCGAACTTGTCAAACTTGCCCTCCGAGGACCAGTGGCGCTGAAGGCCCGAGGGGCGTTGTTGATGATGAGTAGAAGGGCTTGAGGCAGGGACAGATGCAGGTGCTTCTGATCGGGTGTGGCTAGACTTGGAGGGGGGGTTGGCGCCAACGATAGCAGCGGCGGCTTCGGGCTCCTGGGAAATACACGGCATGTCAGTGCTAGGACTTGAGGGCAATGAGTGTCGGGCGATCGAGTGAAGGTGCGAGATATCGGTGAAGATATGACGAGGGCTATGACGGGAAACGTACGGCGGCACCGAGATTGCTAAGGTCGGCGAGTACTTGGGATAGCTGGAGGCTCTCCATTGCCTTCAAGGGGGTGTTGAACTGTTCTGTTATGTATGGCGATGACGATGACGATGATTATATTGCTTGGTGAAAGTGCTTCCTATCGAGCTCATGTGAAGTCGAGGAAGGAAATGAAGTTTAGGTGAGAGTAGGAAACGTGAAGTCCAAAGGATAGGTTGGAGGCGCAAGGAGAGGGGGGTATGATGAATTTTAGACTTGTCCTGGGCGAATTTTGAGCTTCGAAGGGCAGGCAGACCCCAGGCTCTCTAAAATCAACAATGGAAGGTTGCAGGCGTGTGCGTGTGCCAAGCGACAGGGGCGAAAAGCGGGCCCCGGTTTTTATTGTGGAGGCTGGGGGGATGAAAGAGTAAGATGGATGGGCTTGTAGCGAATGTCACAGGAAAGCTGCAATAGAACAGGATCATTTCATCTCTCATGCTCTGTCCGGCTCGCCGGGCTCTCATGAGATATTTGTAATATTGATTTTGTGAGCTAGCCTGAAGAGTATCCCAATGAATACTTCTAGTCTGCTTTACGCATCGAGTTTGGATGAGTTGATTTACCACTTAGGCTGTACAAGGCTGCATGTAAAGTGAAGCGCCGGGTGATATTTGCTGAGCGACATGTGCCTTTCACCCATAAAGATTATGACACCTGCCACCATTGGCTAGATCATCAAGCTTCCGAAGGTAGAGGCTGCTGGACTTCAAGGTCTGCATGTATCGTGCAGATGAAAGCCGGATCACCCCGGGTGCTTGGATTCCTGATCTCGAGAAGAGGGGCTTGTCTAGCGGGAGGAGGGGGCTTCAAGTCCCCGGGCCCGAATAACAGGCGCCTAACCGCTTAGCTCCCAGGGCTGCGATGACCCTAGCAAGCTTCCATGACTCCTCCCCCACACTTTGGCCAGCTTGTCAAGCAGCACACGATTCCGTTCGAGTCTAATAACTCTCACGAGATTCAGAGCGCCACCATTGAGCTCGAGTTAGCCTAATAACACAGCTTCTCGAAACCTGTAACCCACCGCCTCTCTCACATATCAACTTTGTATCTTATCATGACCATCGGGGTCGATCGGATTTGTTTTGCCTCATCCACGCCTGGATCATCGCTCTCTCCGATGGTGGTGGTGGTGGTGGTGGGTGAAGGTCCTTACCTAGACTGGACAAAGGTTGCGGTGTATTCCGTGAAGCATCCTAATCTGGGAGCCTTGCAACTTGTGCTCCGGACAGCATCACCAACAAGTTGGTCAGCAACAGCTAGCCTAACATCACCATGTACGGGTGGGCAAAGGGAGAATTCCCAGTTCTTTCATTAAAATACCTAACTCCAACTGCCGTTGGACCTGACACTCGTGTGCGCCACACGTGTAGGTGATGTTTCCCATGTGCGTCATTGCCATGAGTGACCAAGTCAGCTCCTTCAACTCATCGGTCCTCGACTCTCGAACTTAAGGCGATGATAGGTTGCCTGACTGTTTTACCAGACACATTCAAAGGTACCTCCCGAGTCCATCCGATGTCGGGGCACATGATCAAGCCCTTTTGAACTGACATTGGATGTCTCAGCGTGTCCTTGATGATGCTGCTAGGCATGCAAGTGAATGCAACCCCCCACTACGGAGTAGATTTCCTCGCAAAATGCGGACACGCGTGAGCTCCCTGCTCTTTTAGCCCCGCCGAGGACAAAAAACACAGCAACGTGAAGGTACTTTACGCTATGGCTTTATACGTTTAGGAAGAGAAGATCTAGTACTATTATCATAAGTTTAGGGAGAGAAGTCCTTCTTGCTATAGGCCTATAGCAGTATTAGGTCGTCTCTTTCTAAACTTATAAATATGTTTACTAAAAGTCAGGTCTTTTCTTTCTAATCTTAAGTAGTTAGTTATACTAAATAGCTATCCCGTGTTTTTTATCCCCTGCTCCGTACTAGCCGACCCAACGGGAATGGCGGAGCTGTTCGCCTGGAGCAAAGTACTGGTAACGTTGTGTATCACTAATCATAGCCAGCGCAATATTCGTAATTGTATTTTTTTTATCAAAAAAAGCCTTGTTTAACAAGACAGTTCATAGGACATCTCCGCGCGCCAAACCCATAGCTTTCTCCCTCAGCTTCTCTGTGGGGTACTCGCCCAGTAATCCATGCCCATAAAACAATCATTCCTAAGTCATTTTACCGCAACGCAATATTCCATTCTCCTTTGAGGGGTATTTAAGCCTTCTCAATGCGACAGACCAGGTCGGAACCATCGACAGAGTCGCCCTCCCGGACTTGGAGACTGGCAACTTTGCCGCTGTGGGGAGCAGAGATGACCATTTCCTACAAGCAGAGTTAGCAGCAGATCATCAACAGGAGTGGACAAAACTTACCATCTTCATTGCCGACAGGACGGCAAGAGGGTCACCCTTCTTGACCTCAGAGCCCTCGTGGACTCGGAGCTCAACCAGGACACCAGACATGGGCGCACCGACCTGGCTCGAGTCATTAGCATCGGCCTTGGGTCGGCTGACGTTCTCAACGGCAGCCTTCTTGTCAACGACGGTGACCTGTCGGACCTCGCCGTTCATCTCGAAGAAGACCTCACGCTGGCCGGTGTTCTCGGAGAGAGGACCGACAGCAAGGAGTTTCAAGATTAAAACTTTGCCCTTCTCGAGCTCGACATTGAATTCCTCGCCAATCTCGGGGCGAGAAAGGAAGTATCGAGTGGGCAGGACTGAAAGATCACCGTACTGCTGTACGAACTTCTTGTAGTCCTCAAAGACCTTGGGGTACATGAAGTACGAGGCAAGGTCGCACTCGGTGACGGGAGCGCCATACTTCTTGCCGAGCTCGCGTTTGGTCTTGACAAAGTCGACAGGGGCGAGGAAGAGGCCAGGTCGCTTGTCGAGCTTGCGTCGGCCACGGAGGGCATCAGATCGCAGAGGCTCGGGGAAGCCACCGTAGGGTTGGCCCATCATACCCTCAAGGAACTCAAGCACGGAGCCGGGAAAATCGAGCTCAGAAGCCCGAGCCTTGACGTCCTCAGGAGAGAGCTTGTTGGAAACCATGAATTGAGCAAGATCACCAACGACCTTGGAAGTGGGAGTGACCTTGACGATATCACCAAGGAGGTCGTTGGCATGCTCATAGGCCTTCTTGGTCTCAAGCCACTGGGATCCGAGACCCAGCTGCGAAGCCTGGAACATCATGTTGGTCAGCTGACCACCAGGGATCTCGTGCTCGTAAACCTCGGGGTCAGGGCCGGCGAGGTGAGCCTCGAAAGGCGAGTAGAGCAGGCGGAGCTGTGACCAGTAGACGTCGAGGGCTCGGACAAGCTTGGGATCCAGACCAGGGTCGCACTCACTGCCCTCGAGCGAGGCAATAATGGCGTTGATGCTGGGCTGCGAGGTCATGCCAGACAGACTGTCAGTGGCAGCATCGACAGCGTCGGCACCGGCCTTGGCACAGGAGACCATGGAGGCCACACCGGTACCGGCAGAGTCGTGAGTGTGAACGTGGATGGGAAGGTCAGGGTACTTCTTGCGGATGGAGCCGATAAGGAGGGTGGCGGCATGGGGCTTGAGAACACCAGCCATATCCTTGATACCCAAGACGTGGATGTCAAGTTTGATGAGCTTGTCAACGAGGTCAAGGTAATAGTCGAGGTTGTACTTCTTGCCTGGCTGTAACACTGTATAGATGGTTAGCAAGATTGATACAGTTTGGGGGGGGGGAGACTTACTATCTCCACTGTAGCATACGGTGGCCTCAACGACACCACCAGCCTTATGGACGGCCTTGATACCAACCTCGAGCTGGTCAATGTCGTTCAGAGCATCGAAGACACGGAAAATATCAACACCGTTCTTCTTAGCCTGGTCAACGAAGTGATCAATGGCGTTGTCAGGCAGGGAAGCGTAGGCAACACCGTTGGCGCCACGGAGCAGCATCTGGAAGGGGATGTTGGGGACGAGCTTTCGCATCTTGCGGAGTCGGTCCCAAGGATCCTCGTAGAGGAATCGCATGGCGACGTCGAAGGTGGCACCGCCCCAGCACTCGAGAGAGTAGAGGTTGGAGAGGGCATGGCTAGTCTCCTTGGCGATGCCGAGAAGGTCGACGGTACGGACACGGGTAGCTAGGAGAGACTGATGGGCATCACGCCAGGTAGTATCCATGAGGAGGGTGCCCTTGTACTCGCGGACAGCCTTGGCGAAGGCCTTAGGGCCCTGTTCGAGAATGATGTTTCGCCATCCCTTTTGGCAAGGCTGGGTGACATCGATCTTCTCGCCAGCAGAGTTGATCAGCTCCGGAACGGCAATCTCGCCCCTGAACTTCGACTCGCCGATCTGGCCCTTAATGCTGCTGCCGTTGACGGCAACGTCACCGAGGTAAGCCAGCAGTTTTTGAGCACGGTTCTGGCTGCCGACGAGGTCGAAAAGCTGAGGCGTATCGTCGATGAAAGTGGTCCAGCAACCTCCATCGATAAAGGTAGGGTGGGTGAGAAGGGACGCCAGGAACGGAATGTTGGTCTTGACTCCTCGGATGCGGAATTCGATCAAGGCTCGGAGAGACTTTCTGCGCGCGATTTCATACGTCGAGGCGTGACATGACAACTTGCAAAGTAGGCTGTCATACGAAGCTTCCGAATCAGTTAGCAGGGTCCAGAAGAGTAAGATATAGTAATAGACAATGTCCAAGTGAAGTAAGAGGAATCAGTCGACGACGTCCAAGTGATGAGACCGACAACGATGCCGCGTCTAAAAGTTGAAAGTGAAATGAAATGATAAAAATGATTGAGCTGAATGAGCTACAAAAGAAAAAGAAAAAACTTACGGCTGATGACAGCACCAGCGAAGCCGTTACCACCGTCCAGGCGGACACCGTTACCACCAGAAGAGCGGTAGACCTCGATCTTGCCAGTGTCAGGCTGGAAGCCCTTGGCGGGATCCTCGGTGGTAATTCGGCACTGGATAGCGAAACCACGGGTAGAGATGCGGTCCTGGGTGAGACCAAGCTGGTTCAGAGTAGCACCAGCGGCGATCTGGATCTGAGCGGCAACGATGTCGATGCCAGTGATCTCCTCAGTAATGGTGTGCTCGACCTGGATACGGGGGTTGATCTCAATGAAGTAGTAGCGGTTCTGCTGGTCAACCAGAAACTCCGCAGTGCCTGCATTGCGGTAGTTGGCAGTCTTGGCCAGTCGAACAGCGTCCGCAAGAATGTTGTCACGGACGTCGGTGGGGAGATCCTTGGCAGGGGCAATCTCAACAACCTTCTGGTGTCGTCGCTGGACGGAGCAGTCACGCTCGTACAGGTGGACAATGTTACCGTGGTTGTCACCAAGGAGCTGAACCTCAATGTGCTTGGGCTTGTCGAGGAATCGCTCGACGAAGACTGTGCCGTTGCCGAAGGCAGTCTTGGCTTCGGAGGTGGCACGCTCAAAGGACTCCTTGAGACTCTCCTGTTCGCGGACTACTCGCATACCCCGGCCACCACCTCCGAAGGCAGCCTTGATGATGATGGGGAATCCATATCTGTCAGTAAATTCCTTGACCTCCTCGTACCTCTCGACCGCGCCCTTGGTACCGGGGACAACGGGGACGTTGGCAGCGTTGGCAAGGTTTCGGGCTGAGACCTTGTCACCGAGAGCATCGATAGTATCGGGAGAGGGACCGACGAACTGGACCGGGTTAGTGCACGGACATAACGGGAGTTGTGGGGTGCATTAGACTCACAATGAGGCCAGCCTTCTCGACGTTACGGGCAAACTCGGCGTTCTCGGAGAGGAACCCGTAACCTGGGAGGTAGGTTAGCGTGAGGAATGCCGGATGCCGAAGGGCTAGACAAACCAGGGTGGATCATCTGCACGCCGTGCTCGACGGCAATTCTGATAATCTCATCACCAGCCAGGTACGCGCCGACAGGGGTGAACTGTCCACGCTTACCAATAACATAGGCTTCATCAGCCTCTGTGGATTATAGTCAGCAATCAGGTTACTGAGACACGGCACGTATTGGTCTCATACTCTGTCGGTGCATGCTCAATCGATCCTCATAACTGGTCGAGTTAGTTTATGGACAATCGCGCCGGCGGATCGCTGAACCAAGTGAGGGGTACCTGAACACTGCAACGGTGTGCAGCGAAAGCTCGTGAGCCTGGACAAGGATAGTTAGCACCTGTGTACGAGACTCATGATGCCGGACAAAACCGAGGGCCAATACTCACAGTTCTGAAAATCTATCATCGCGTATTCGCATTAGCTTGGCAGTGTCTAAAAATGGTCGGTCGGCTGGAAGGAATGGAAGGGTGGTCATACACGGATGGCTATTCACATGTTAGCGATTGCGGGTCCGCTCAAGGGGAATGGGTCAGCTATGACTTACGAATTTCACCACGATTGGCAACTGTAGAAGGGCAAGAGAGAGACAAGTCAGCGAGAGTTCTCTTAGTGTATACCAAGGAGCCATTGGGCCCGTTTGCGAAGCTATTGATGGTCCTGAAGCACACGGCAGCGACTCACCCATAATCTTCTTCACATGCATGATGCTGGAGTTGGCACGGATATGGTGGATCGTGTTGGCAGCCTTGGGCTCATCGATATCCTCCTCCTCGAAGACATCGTTGAAGGTGAGGGGCTGCTGGGGGGGCTCGAAAGACATTTTGGGCGGTTTGTGTCAGCGACAACGCAGGGCGAAGGAAAGCGTTGGTGATGGAGGCAGAAGAGCGCGAGGGCGAGATGCTCTGGCGGAGAGAGGAGCTTCGTCGAGAGCTCGGGGATGGCGGGGTCTTTGGATTTTTGGTGGTGGGGTATCGAGCACGCTTGTTGGTATGAAGATACCGCGACAGCTCTTCCAGCACACGAATTGACCGCGATATCACCCAGTGGCACAGAGAAGCGGCGTGAGAACGAAGGGTATACTCTGTAGCAATGGGAAAGGGTTGGAGGGTTGAGGAGAGAGAATGAGAGGAGGAGAGAGGCAGGCGGCCGAGGGGATTTTGTAGGGACCCCAAGCACAAGCGCAAGCTTGATCAGACTCGTCGGGACACACCCGGCCGCCGGGGCAAGAGCTATCCAGCACGGGAGGAGTGGGGGTGGGAGGGCGGAGGGCGGAGGGCGTGCGTCTTGAAAAGTGCCCGCCCGTGGGAAGGACGCATCCCAGGAAAACGGCAGGCATCCGTAAACTCTAACAAACTAACAACCGAGCAATCTCACTGTGTAGTGGGCGGTTAGCCGTGACTCTAATAGACCTGAATCGGAATTAGAGACAAAAAGCCTCTAGCATACGTGGGTGCGACTTGGGCTCGGCCAGTGGGAGACAAAAAATATTAAAATAACTACTTAGTATAACTATAAAGGTTTAGAAAAATAATATCTAACTTTTAGTAAAGATATATATAAATTTAGGAAAAGAAGACCTAATTATTATTACAAGTCCTATAATAATAAGGTCTTTTCTTCCTAAACTTACAAAGTCTTATAGCATGAGTACCTAAATAACTTCGTGTTTTTTATCCTCGGCGGGCTCGGCCATATAACCGCCGCTGGCACTGCAGGTACCTCGCCGAGCAGATATCCTAGACCCCATTCCTATCTTGCCGCCCAGTTAAGCAATCCTCTTTCTCCCACGAACAGGAAACTCTTTGGGCTCCCGGGAGGCGTTCATCTGGCATCTACAGATCCATGGAGGTTTCATGGATCCTGCTGGACCGGGCCGGTCGAGGTACTGCTGCAATGGCGGTTGGCTACAATGGATGTCTGCACGAGCGGCAGAAGAAGCAGCAGCAGCAGCAGCAGCAACAGCGGCCCAGCGGTTATATGGGAGCAGCAGGAGCACAAACAAAAACAGAAGTATGGAAGACTAGACCCCAGAAAACTGGGGGGGAACAAGCTTGGGAGAAACGTGGTGATGGTACGCCGCAGCGCGCATCAGAAGCACGGTGTGCATCGACATGGTGCTTAATGATGGGCTTCACCCGCGCCTCGCCCGGGAACAGGCAAAATGACAGATAAACATGGAACATGGGGAGCATGGGGGGCGTGTATAGTGCGAGATGTGGTCACAGATTCACAAATCCCGGCCGGGACGGATGCGATGGCATAACGAGACCTAACCATGGCATCGAGACGAGGGGGCGGAAGAGCACCTATCAGATGATCCAGCGCGCTCAGGCGGGCCAAATACCAGCGAAATGAACCTGGAAGTGGACGAGTGGACTGGATGCATAACTGGCTCTGTATCCTGAGCTATTGTCTTATGGACGGCTGTGGACGGGGTTCTCGGTGTTGTTTGCGACGAGAAAAGACACACATCTTTGCTCAACCAAAGCCATTGACCAATCAGCGCTCGTCGATAGTGGGCGGTTTTCCCTCCATGACTTGATTAATTTGGCTCGACTTTGGGCTAGGTATATCTCGATATCTATCTCCCCAGCTTTCATAATCTCAACAACAACGGCCTGACGACCGAACCCTCGACTCGCTATGGTGTGTGCTCAACTTCTCGGCAAAAGAAATTTGCTTCTCAACAATCCGGTCCAAAGGTACTTTGGGCTTCTTCGTGTTTCGTCCACGTACACCAACCTGATGAGCGCACCTTACCTCTAGAGGTTTGTCAGTACTCACGCCTTACCTCTAGAGGTTGCCTGCACCGCAACTTTACCTCTAGAGGTTATATGTCCCACCCGCCTGACGCCGGCGTAGCGACGAGCATGCTGTGTGGCCCCGTCCATGGCATCCATGGCAAGCCATGGACAAAGGGAAGTCCAGTCAAAGGATCCACGTTTGCATCGACTTGGGCGTTCCTTAATGCCGAGGATGTGTTGACCGTCGACGGTGATGCAGCACCATCTGGCGAGATCATCCTGGATCCCTGCTCCGACGCTCTCGCACACAACAGAGCCGCAGCAACGTCTCCTCCCGACGTACTCCGTACGCCGCATCGCATCTTTCTGCAGCATCTCGGGACTGGGCCCAGGGGTGTCACAGCCGCTCTCTGGGACCCCAGAGGACCAACAACCACCCCCCATCATCGGTCCCTGGCTGTTTTCGCCGACGCAGCTCGAATCTCCAGCTTCCAGCTCGCTCAAGCTCCGAGCTCCAGGCCCGAGCCCCCAGCTCAGCGAACGAGTGCGGGGTGCATTGCCGTACCAGGCATATTGAAGCATTCGCGCGGCTCGCCGCTCGCCGTCGTCTTTCTGGTCTTATTGACTATCTACCATCCAGCACCCGCTCCAATTCCAGAAGCATTTGGCTCCCGACACACCTTGCACAGTGGAGAGGTGGGACATGGGGTGGCAGATGACCGGCCCGCCTGTTCCCTTCATTGTGATAACTTGCCCTACCATATCGAATCTAGTTGACAATAGCCGACGAGGCGACGGTGGCCATCAAGGACGAGGGCTGGCCGCCTTGGTGACTTGTTCATTCGTTTAGGAGCGAAATAACCCGAGACTAACGTTTACGTCTTTGTTGCTCGCTCTTGAGGTCGATCTCCCATCCTCGTCCGGCGTCAGACGACTGTTTATTCCCACGACATACTCATACTCCACCCCCACGGAGGTCAAAGGCCGGCAACGCGATTCTACTTGGATCCAATCGTCCAACACCCACCCCGTCCCGCTTTGATGGCGGCGCCCGTGATACTGCGTGCTTCCAAGGGACCTACCTGCTCACCCTTGTACTAGGGATCGCTTACCTGGCCCGACGAAATCTCCTTCTTGGTGGGAGAAGCCGGCACATTGCGAATTGCAGCTACGTAGCCCATTGACTAAAGTCGGCTATTTTACTGGCGCGCAATTGTACCCTCTCGCCCGACTTGCCGCACGAGGAACCAACCTTGGCTGTTCTGCTTACGTAGTATTCCTTCTTGTCTTGGGCAAATTCTCTCGACCTGTGATTTTCCGACTGGGAAGTTTATTCCGACGAGCTGGCTGTCAAATAGCGAGCTAGCTCCGGCCTCGGCCTTCGGGGTACGAACAAGGTTAAAATTAACCCGAGTCAACACAGACCAATTAGGGTAGGGCTGAGCAAGAGCCAAAGAGGAGGGCATTTCTAGATTTGAACGATTCGTGACATCCCATCCATCCATGGATGCCGGCCGAAACATTCGCGCCACTGACGTTTCCCCTCGTGAATGCCGGCGGACTTGCAGGGCCATGGACCGGGAGCACTGTCTCGATGATCGATTCCTTGGGCGTGTGTAACATGCGGAATAAGAGCGCCAGTAACATTACAAGGGACAGTGTATGCGAGCTGCATCCAGCAAACAGGCGGGCCAGCTAGCACAGCCAGTCAGTTCACCACCTCTGGCACCGCCAAACCGGCCCAACAACCAAGAATGTCCGCGACTTTTTCCTTATCTCCCCGGAGGTCCCTTGAAGTGCTGCAGATGGCGCGCATCATGTGGGATTCTGACAAGGACTCGAGCGAGCTTGATGCGTGCAACTCCATCTCGAGGGACCGGCTAGCATAGGAAACACGCGGATCCGGTAATGATTTGGCAATAAAGACGGGTCTCACCCGGTGTTATAAGTCCACAGCGATGGCAGGCGGGGGGAGCCGTCCCCACGATCACGGGCAGAATCCGATCAGAACATTACAGGGCTGCGCTTGGCCAATGGCTAGTGTACGCGCTGTGACCTCAGATTTGATAATGGCAATGTCAACTAGTCCTCCCTCACCTTGACGTCGTCTTGTTCCCATAACGGTCTCCGCGACGGAGCCCCAAGCACAACAGGCACGAGAAGTTAGAACAGCCAGGGCCCTCCATGCAAGATCAGACCCCAACCGGGCCCACTCCAACCCAGATCTCTTGCTTGAGATACGGGAGAGAAGCGTTTTGTAGCCCTTGAATGTGTATGGGCCAGGGCGTCTGCCACTTCCTCGAGAGTGAAGCAGCACGACCTGGGCCTGGTGTTGTGGATATGCAGTCAAGTGTTTTGTATGCGCCATCTGCGAGTGTCAAGGCAACAACGTTGACATACGGCCAGAGACTTGCCGGTTCATTGACGGTTTATCAATACCATCAACCAAGTTAAGCGTCTCGGGAGCCTTCCCGGGGAAAGGCTTCCTGTCTCCTTTTTGCGGGGGACCAGTTCTTCACGCTCACTCGCTCCTAAGCTCTTGGTGTGGTACCGGGAGGCGCGGTCTGTTGTTCTAACCAGATTGATTCATCTAAGTTTCCCGAAACGCAGAAACATCCTTTTCTAGCACCTCTCCGTGCACAAGAACTGCAGGTACCCCGACCTTGGGGTGCAATCTAGATGATCGTGGGGAACAGTTCCCGTAGGTTTACAAGGTATTGCGTGGCAGCGTGTGCCAGCGACACTCTCCGAATCCCGAGCTCGAGCCCGGGGGCACTCGCACCATTGACGGCGTCTAGCCCCGACCGATCCTCCACGATGACCGTCGGCCTATTATCCTCTTATTTGCTGACGGCATTCTGAACCTTCTCGCTAGCCTTCTCGACCTTGTGCTTGGCCACCTCTGCCGCCTGTGTCAACTGCTCCTTGGCCATGCCCTCCTTTCCACCCCAGTAGTGGTAGTTGAGCCATCGGTATCCTTGGGTGAGCTGGGCACCAGCGTTGACAAAGTGGCAGGCGAAGAGGAGGTAGTTTTTGGGCGTCACGGCCAGCGAGTAACGCATGAATGTACCGGCATAGATGATGAGGGCGCCGGTCATCTGTCCCGAGATCCTGGAGTAGGTGAGTCAGCCATTTCTCTGCGACGAGGCAGTAAGGTTGATCTTACATCTCAGGGCTCTTCTGTGTGTCCATGATGGCGGCAAGGGGGATACCAAAGTTGGAGACGGGACCCCAGAAGTCTGAAAGAGCCAAGAGTCAGTTTACATGTTTGCATATTCGTTGCTCCGAAGCGGCGGCATTCGAGGAGCCTGAGTTGCGATTGACAGCTCAATGGCGTTAGCTAGCACACTAATTGACTTGCGCAATTGAGAATATCCTCCTGCGCATTGTTCCCATGCTCAGGAGACTCTTTTATATCTATTGCGGCCGTGGGTCCGGGTGCTGAACCGCGATACCACATATTTGCGCTCTCGGCGACGAATCGGAGCTCATGCGAAAAGCATGACAGAGCGGTTGGGAAACGTACGGGTCGAGCATATGTAGTCAGATACCGGGTTGGACCGGATCTTGGCGTTCGCAGCTTTGATGATTGCAGCCATCTTGAAGGGTCTGGAGCGACGACGTCTCGTGGAAATTGTAGAGCGGTTGTCGTTGAGGTGAGGTTGATTGAATTCCCAGATGCTGCCCCGAAGTTCAACGTCGCGCCAAAAATTGGCATCGGCGACGTTGAGGGGTCACGTGGCAGCCGGTCATTATTTGTCGCACCTCAAGTTGATTTACCCCAACGCTCCCGCCAAGACAGTAAACTCCTAAATCCGGCCCTGATGGAGCACTGCATTTTGATAACTAGCCTTGGTACAATTGATGTCGATGTAAGATCTAAATCCTGCTCCAGGTGTCGAATTTCCAACAACACCAATGGTCTGGAACTGGGACCGGACCTCGGAGGTTGCCCGTCCGTACCGCCGCAGCATTGGCTACGAAAAAGCATTCATGGATTTTGATGGGGGGTTAGTAGAGTGCAGTAGGTTGACGCCACGCTAGCTTCTGGGAGCAGCATAGATTAAATTGTTATCCCAGTTGCGGAGCTTGTTGGAGCTCCCGAAGCTGTGCAGAGTACTCCATTCCCAGATGGATATTAGGGGCCCAAAGTTTCTGGTAACGTTATCAATCAATTGACTTTGATATTCCTCCGACCGTTGAGTGCCACGAAGAACATACTGTACAGTACAGATGGGAGGGTGACATTTAGGGTTTCTTCTATTCGTGGCGTTCAAGTGGAATGTAATCCTGCATGATAAGGATGCAGAACCCATGCGGCCGTCTGTCCAGGCCCTCCAGGGTCACGAGCTCCTAGGCTCCTCCATGCTCGCACATTCGGCAATCTCACAGACCGCCATGTTTGAATCCATTGCAACCATCTTCAGCAAGATCCACCACACAGAGCACAGCTCCCGTGTCGTCATTGGTAGGGGAAGCTTCCCCAAACACCTGGCCGGAGAGACCCATTGGAGACGGACTTCCGGAGCCGGTACCGGTCTCCCGGCCTCTCCCGATGTTCCAGCACTTGATCGGGATCTCTTGTCAACGTGATCGGCCTTGATTGTTCATCATATCGAGGCCGCGCTGAGGCACGGTTCATTGTGACAGGCTCCGTTGACAACGAGCCTGGTGCCTCGTTCTCACTACGCCACGGCAGGTCAACAATAGTCGCCATACCTCGGTCAGGTGGGATATGTGAATGTGAACGTTAGATCGAGGTGACCCGCCAATGAAGATGTTGGTCAGGAGTCTTTATTAGGGCTGCACTTCGGTACGACAGCTATAGTTGCCCTGGCAGAGTTGGGCTTCCTTCAGAGCTCATCATTAGCCATTCAGTGAATAATATGTCCATCGTAGAAATGCAACGCCCTCCTTTCTATCTCAATGGACCTTTCTCAAAGCTAAAGTTCCAGGTGGTCTTATAGTACCCTGCCTCTGAGCTCCCCCTAACCCCGATATGCTGTAACACACTTGGAACCATTGCCCACTTCTTGAGACCCTCCTGATCCGCCACCATATCAATGAAGGAATCCCCAGGAAGGACATGAGGTGGCTCTCGCAGCCTTTGCTCTAGCCGCTTCAAATGCCGGTGGGGCATAGCGAGTCCTTGCGCGCAGCAACCATACTGCGGCATCTCATGGATGCCAGCTCGATATGGGTCAACCAACAGCCTGCCAGCCATGAAGTACAGGGCCACATAGGCTGTCACCCAGAATGTGACCTGAAAGATGACGGACGCGTTTGATCTGACAAGATCGACTGGTTTGATCGGGTTCGAAATTGCTGCCCGACACCGTATCAAGAGCACGATCAAGGTGGCTGTAATGTAGATTAGAATACAACCCCGTAAGTAGATGGGCCACTCTTCAAAGTTCCAGCCTAGGTAAGTCTCTGAATAAAACAATCGGAGATAGAGCCAATCCGCTCCGCTGTTCTGGGCCTCAGTCTCTTGAAGTGACTTGTGCAATCGCTGAAACCAGTCCCGAGAAGCAATCACATCGTCCTCGATCAAAACAAAGTAGTCGGCCTCTGTGCCCCGGCATGCGCTTATGATGTTGGCATAATCCAGCTGCACTCGTTTGATTCGGCCGTCTTCAACAGCCAAGCAACGTGAGATCGAAGTTATGTGTTGCTGATCGTCCGTCCTAAGTGCGCCCTGTTCGCCTCTGTAAACCAACACTTCGTCGGCAACGTTATGGAGCCACGACTGTTGCCAAGCCGGGTGATTCTGTGGTGTATCGTCCGCCAGTAGAACTTTTAGATTTACCAATCTCCGCTCTTCAGGACTTAGAGTATCAACCAGGGAAGCTATTGTCCGTCCAGTGAACTGTTCTCGTTCTCTTCGGACGCTAGGGATTCCGATGCATATCCTATGCCTGTTCAACCTCTTGGCGTCCTCAAAGCCCATGTTTCGGCCATGATATATCCAAGGTCGATCTGCTGTCGCGGGCGTCGATGAAGCTCTCTCGAGGAACTTGTCTGCTTCAAATTCTCTAATTGCTGAATAGTTTCGGGTGTATGCGCGACTCTGGTCGTAAAATAGGGACGAAGGATCCTGAAAAGAACTCCGCTGGCAGAATCGGAATACTAAAAGCCAAACCACAGCCAAAGCTGCATTGAATAATAATGACTTCATGACCAGGAGAGAGAAAGATGATCAAGTCAATCCCTCAACGTGGGTATAGTTCGCATATATTTCTTACACCACAAGCTGTGCTGGTTAGCTTTGCGACCGAACAGTTGACGGGGCTCCGTTCAGCATCCCGCCTCAGCGAATGAGGATTTCTTACTCGAGAAACTAGCAGAATTGTCCGTAGCATTTGAAGCGAGCGATCAGTAAAAAAAATCGAGAGGGACTTCACTGTATGTCTTCTTGGCGGGGGTTACATAGTATTTGAGAGGAGGAATACGAGACAGACGGCAGGGCCGAGAGGGTAACTGACCAACCTTCCAACCGAAATATCACGTTGCCCCACTCTAAGGAATCTACTCATGAGATCGTCAGTTACGGAGTTGAAGGTTGGCCATTCAGCGGGTTGTAGTATACTCTAATTATGGGTGTTTACGAAGCTGTGGAGAGCCATTACATCACTTGTTGCGAGCGTTGATAAGAAGGTCGGATATTCGGCACAGCTACACAGTCCCCTATAACGACCAGAAAAGTCTAGCAAGAGATGATTTGAGAGAAGGTAAGAGATCCCAGAACAATTGAGACTACCTCACCGGTTCCATGGCTCGATTTCTTGCTCATACCTGAATGGTTGATTTAGTTATTTGAGCCATTGAACCCGTTCTCGTCTCACACAATGGTGTAAGAAAAATGGCTATAAAATTCGTTCTACCTCCGCCGCCCCATCGACGATCCAGAAAATTATATTGATCCCCAATGATACGGCCGACGGTGAGGCTGTGGCCAGAGGATGTCGGGTTTCGGCACTCTACTGTAGCACGAGCCTCCTCCTTGCCGATCAATCGGCCAGAATGTGGAACAGCAACATCACCAACCATCGACGCATAACCTTTCATGGATGTTCTTAAGCGTTTTGTTGTCCTGCAATCATCTTTTCAAAACAATATTGTGCAAAATAGTGGCTACGAAAATTCTGCGTTGACTTGTCGCCAAATTGTGAGAGCGTTCCAACATTATAGTTACCGGATTGTAGGACGAGCGAAGCCCTTCTGTAGCTATCTACTTGAGGCTAATTGCCTCCCTCAGTAGGGTTACTACCAATTTAAATAATGACGCATATGGACCGGACGTTAGTTTCTCGAGGCTAGAGAACCGATGCCAACCGGCAGACACATCTCCCCTTTGGCCACTTAGTGAATGGGAGCTGATCTTAACAGAAGATGGCGGAAACGTTATTCTGAATAGGCTCGAGCTGACCATGCCTGCTCAAGACAGGCTCAAGGAACGAGCCGCTCACGTCATCATTCCGCCCCGAGCTTCTGAACCTGCTCTCCTGCTGGGAACTCAACCTCCGCTGGCCATTGTGAACATTGCGACCCGCGGACGTTTTCCACAGGGCAAGGACAAGTGCCGGGATGCTTAGTTTCATAGGAGAACATCGTGATTCTCAAAAGCCAGGTTTCATGTGCTTGCTCTACGGAACTTCTCGACTTGTACGGAGTACGTGCGTTGTATACAAACATGCCTTCTTGAGCAACATCCGGACTTACTCGACGCGGACAACCACAGTCGGAAGATACAGCAGTGTATATCAAAGAATCCCTTCCATCCTTATCAACTTCCGTCCTCCTCCGGCGAAGCATCTCCCCTATTGCGAATCATCTCCATGAGTCCCTCTCTAGTCTTGCCGCGGAATATCTCGGCTAGTTAGCTCTAATTGCGGAAAACTTATCACGCACCGTACAGAGACTGTCACGCAATTCGTAACCCCTCTCAGGTGTGAAGTTCTCTGCCCCATTGCGGAGTTAATGGTGTATCTTTTCTCCCATCTCTGAGTAACTCAAAGAATACTTCTGCTATCTCATCGATGCGGACTGACTTCAGGCGTTCTAAGTTAACATCGTTAATGTCCGCGCCGGCTAAGACGAGGTTTGGCACTTTATGCCACCTTTCGCGCTCAACAGCCAGGATGAGCGGTGTCCTACCGTCTCTGTCAGTGGCTTCTGTGTTGACGGGAGATCCTTGCCGAATAACATCTCAACAATGCTGTCTTTCTCGTGCACAATGGCGAGGAAGAGTGCTGTCCTTCTTTTGCAGTTTCGAAGCCTAGTATTGTCTTTGAGTGTTTCAACAACCTGGGCATGTCCGTCTTCTACGTCTAAGCGGGTAGGGACTCGTCCGTTGTGATCCCGCATAGTTCAGCGGTCGTCCTTTGTCTGGAGTAATATTCCAAGATCCGATTGCTTGTTTATGAGTAGACATATGGCATGGACATCACCGCACCTTGCTGCGTAATGAAGGGAGTATACTGCATTAATGCCCCGAGATGTGATGCAGGCCCCCTTTTCAAAAGCACACCGACAACAATACTATCGCCATGACTCTCGCTTCTGCTTTTGCCCTGTCCTTTTCCAGACCAACTCAAACGAAGCTTGGGAACACGACAGCTTTTCTTCAGTGCTGAGGGGAAGTGCTGCCAAGGTAAGCATCGAGCGAGATTACGAAGCCTTTGTCATGAAACTCTCTAGTTAATGTCGCTATTGAATGTCTCCGTTTCTCAACACCTAAGCACAGCATGCCCTTCCAATATAGACACTCCAGGTCGTTATGAGACGTATTTTCCAGGATATACACCGATGCCTTTACCCTGAAATTTCCCGTCGAGGACTACCCGAGTTGGTTCGCCTGGGTTCACCATCATCAACCAACGGATATATGTATCTCTGGTTGCCTAGGGGTGTGGCGGTGCTGGTGCTCCAGCCACAGGCTCTTGTCACCAGTCACTTTGCTCCAGGCTTTCAGATGGAGAAAGTCCTGGGAAATAGGCAGAGGGTTGTCATTCGTATGACTCTTCACATGGCGCTAAATTGAATTCCCTGTAATGAATACGCGTCTTGACCACTGACGATAAACGAGGAAAATTATAGATTCGGAGAGGAGGTCACTTCGGGTGAGTCATTCTGATGGTCAGCCAATGTTTGTCATCGCCCAAGACCAGGCTTCGCCACACGGAAGCTCCAAGGCTCCACCAACTTGGACGCCTCCCGACAGATTTGTGCAACTCAGAGAACATCCATCCGCCCTCGATATATCACATCAGACCTCTCCTTCATCTCCCCTCTTCCTAAATTCTCGTCTCATTCCCCTCGCTCTCGCTCCCAACCTGTAGGATTGTTGATTTCGGCTCCCATTCCAGCGAGCGATCCCCTTACCTGCACGCTCTCCACAGGCAATTTTATTTATTTATTTGTTCCCAGTTTGAAGACGCTTTATACTACACAGCGCAATCATTTCATCGTCAACAGCCCCCAAGTTCGTGACAGCGACTTCTGCCGTCATGTCAGAGCAGGAGAGAGGTCAGGCCTCCAGTCAGGCTCAGAATCAGACTCAGGATCAGCCCCAGAATGAGGGTCAAGCATTAGGATCAGGATCGAGAGGAGGCTCACGTGGAGGACGTCGGAAGGGACGAGGAGGAAGATACCGTGGCCAGCGAAGCGAAATCGCAGCGCCAAGCTCTCGAGGTCGTAGAAACACCGCCTCGCAGTCCACTTCTGCCGACGCTGCCGCTGCCACGCCCCCCACAACTGCCCAGGCCGAGCCGGCCACCTCTGCTGCGCCTGAAAGTTCAGGGTCTTCCAGAGGCAGACGTAACCGACGGGGCCAACGAGGTGGTGCCCGTGGCTCAGAGTACCAGGGCCGAGGTAGATTTCGAATGGGACCGCAACGACAGTTTGGTGGTCGCTTAACCACTGCAACCGACGAACCAGCTCCAACAGCCTCTCCGGAACTATCATTGAGCGCAGATGCACCTGAATTTGTCCCAGGCCAGCCTGTGTCTCAGAGAAGGTAGGCTTCCCTTGCCTGTAAGATGTTGCAGAGTGGTACTAATCATCTTAGCGTTCCACAACAACCCTCGGCACAGTCTCAGTCTACCTCTCAGCCTGCGGCTCATTCTCGTCCTAGGGGAGCTCGATCACGAGCAGCTCGGAAACAAGACAGGCCCAAACAAGTCGTCCCCAAGTCTACTGCCCCCGAACTTTGGCAACGGATTCAGGAAGATATCAGTAACTGGAACTACGAATGTCGCATCTGCACCGAAGAAGTTATCCGAAAAAGCGAGGTCTGGCCGTGTGCTATCTGTTGGACCGTTGTCCATCTGGAATGTGCTCACCAATGGTGGGATACCTCTATGAAGGTCAATGAGTCAACTGGTGACAGATCATGGCGCTGCCCCGGATGCAACTCAAGCTTGACCGAGGAGCCTGGCGACTATCAATGCTGGTGCGGCAAGGATCTCAACCCTAGCCGCAACAGCATCTTGCCGCCCCATTCGTGTGGACAGACATGCTCCAAACCAAGGACGACTTGCTCTCATCCCTGCCCTCTTCAATGCCATCCGGGGCCCTGCCCCCCCTGTGATGTGTTGAGCCCTCCCGAGCCCTGCTACTGCGGTAAGCACACGCTTCGCAAGAACTGCAGGGATACCGATTATTACAACGGCTGGAGCTGTCGGGAGCCATGTGGTGACTTGCTCTCTTGTGGGGAGCACGAATGCTCTCAGATATGCCATCCGGGCGTCTGCGGTACCTGTGTCGTACCTGTCAAAGCCAAGTGCTATTGCGGACGAGCCGAAAAGGAGATGGAATGCTTTCAACAAGATGATGTATGTGATTCGTACGACCCCACCAGCGATTCTTGGTTCAAGGGCTCCTTCAACTGCGAAAACGCCTGCGCGAGAGCCTATGATTGCAGTATTCATCGCTGTGAGACATCTTGCCACCCACAAAACGAGCTTCCAGCCCACTGCCCCTTCTCTCCGGACGTGGTAACCCACTGTCCTTGCGGAAAGACGCCACTCAAGGATCTCATGGACCACCATCGTCAGTCTTGTGAAGAGCAAGTTCCCCACTGTGAGAAGGTCTGTGAGAAGAAGCTCAGATGTGGCCACCTTTGCCAGTCTCTGTGCCACACTGGGGACTGTGCCCCATGTTATCAGGTCATGGATATCGATTGTCGCTGCGGTCGAGTTACGGCGGATACACTCTGCCATGAAGGGGACGTTCAGCACCCCCTGTGCTTCAAGGTGTGTCAGGCAACTCGGAATTGCGGACGACACCGATGTGGAGAGCATTGCTGTCCAGGTGAAAAGAAAGCATCGCAGCGAATTGCTCAGCAGAAGAAGCAGCGCGTCGGTGTTGACACTCTGCCAGTTGAAGCTGAGCATATCTGCGTTCAAGTCTGCGGAAGACCACTAAAGTGCGGCAGCCACTTTTGCGAGCAGCTCTGCCATCGCGGAGCCTGCCAGAGCTGCCCCGAGGCTGTATGGACTGAAATTAGTTGTAATTGCGGCGAGACCGTCCTTCAACCACCTCAACCCTGCGGTACTCGCCAACCATACTGTACATCCAAGTGTCGGCGACAGACCGCTTGCGGTCACCCACCTGTGGATCATCAGTGCCATCCTGATGATGCCGAGTGTCCTCCTTGCCCTTACCTGGCTGAAAAGGTATGCGCTTGTGGGAAGACAACTTTCCACAACAAACCGTGTCACCTCCAGCAGGCTCACTGCGGCGAGATTTGCGGGCAGAGGCTCCAATGCGGGTAAGTTCTTGCCTCAAACTCACATAAACTCCATACTTACATGAATTTCTAGGCTTCACATGTGTAGAAAGCTTTGTCATCGCCCCGGAGAATGTGGTGACGCTCGAAACGGTTGCGAGCAAGTCTGTGGAAAGACGAAGTTGCTCTGCAATCACACGTGCCAGAACATCTGCCATGGCCAAACTCGTAAGTATTTTGATTCAAATTGTGTCAAGTACGTCAATTAACACGCACCATAGCCTGCAGCGAGTCTACAGCCTGCCAGATAAAGATGTTCATCAGTTGCCCCTGCGGCAATTACAAAAAGGAGTTCAAGTGCCTCACTAGCACCAGCAACCCGACCCCGAGCCGTCCGGAGCTCAGATGCGACGAAGAATGTGAACGACTTGACCGTAACCGCCGCCTTGCCGCAGCTCTCAACATCGATCCAGCATCACACACAAACGACCATGTTCCGTTCTCGGACAACACGCTGAAGCTTTACAAGCAGTTCCCGTCCTGGGGTGACGCTCAGGAGGGCCAGTTCCGCGTCTTTTCTGCTAACATAGATGAAGTCCGTCTGCGATACGAGCCCATGCGTAACCAGTCCCGTCAGTTTCTGCATCTACTCGCCGAAGACTTTGGTTTCGAGAGCAAGAGTGAGGATTATGATATCAACCGATCTGTCGTCGTCTGGAAGACGGACAAGTTTGTCTCGGCCCCATCCAAGACACTCGCTCAATGCGTCAAGATTCGAACCGCTCAGGCTGCCGCAGCCGCAGCCGCTACCGCCGCAGCGCTCCGCCCACCGAGTCCACCGCCCCTAGAGAGCGAGCCCTTCAACGGTATGGTCATCACTGAGCCTCGTTTCGGTCTAACTATCGATGAAGTCACAGCGGCTCTTGCATCAGACCTTGCATCGCTGCAGGGATTCTCCTTCAAGGTCGACTTCCTCAACGACGAAGTCCTCATCAAGGTCACAGCGCAGTACTCGGCCTTCCTCACCCCCGCTCCTATCGAGAAGAGTCTCGCAGCCCTTAAGCCGCGCATCGAGCAGACAATCCGCCGTGAAAAGCTCGCCGAGGGCGTTTTGCTCTGCCACTCTGACACTACCGGCGCCGTCACCCGCCGAGAGGTGCTTCGTCGACTGGGCACAGGAGGATGGAGCGCCGTGGCCGGCCGCGCGGTGTCCAAGCCCTCGCCTTCGTCATCGACGCCTGCACCTGAAGAGGCGACCAGGCCTGGACGTAAGCTGCTTGGGCTCAAGAAAAAGAAGCCGCAGCAACCTGAGGCGGGTAAGGTGTGGACGGCACTTGATGGAGATGTGGAATGCTAGGAGCAAGGGTGAAGAGAAGTTCATGGGTTACCGCTGTCTAGGGAATGGGATATTCGTACATCACCCTTTTAGGCCAATTGAATAACGTATCTGTATAAATCACCTCATGTTGCCTGGGGATCTTGTAGTTGTGCTGTTTCAGTCGTCATTCGTACCATGCGAGACTCCTTCACCCAAGTGACTCAGGATCACAGCGGCTGGATAGAAATTCCGCCTGGTACCTTTGTTATAGCCAAACAAGTATGTAGTAGATACCTTCTTGAGCTATGATCCTAATAAGGAGAATTAATTAAGTTCAAGTTGAGAAAGGGAGTAATCAGGTATAATCTAAGGTATACTATAATCCTTTAATAAGATTTATGCTCTTATGCTGAATATTGTATAACTCTTAGGATAAGATGTGTTAATAGCCTAGGTGAACACGGCGACTTCTTGGGTACCGAGCGAAATTAGTGTCCTTCCACTGTAGACTACCTAAGCAATTGATAGCCAACTCGTAGTGGATGCCTAATGAATGGCGAGACACAATCATTGGGCCTGAAACTATCTAGTTCTTGATTTTGGGAGTCTGGCATTGCCATGCAAGACAGAATGTAACCTCCACGAATAAGTTTTCACGTCACGAGAGCACACTGCACAATATCTAGGAGGGATCACATGGGAAGCATCCCCACTAAAACACCACACACACAACTTTGTTTAGGCTCATCAAAGTTTCATTAATTTCCAGGTTTCTAGTGAAGCGGGCAAATATGCAGATTCGAATGTGTATGTGTACATTAACGTTGTGTAGTTTGTAATACAAGGACGGAGGGTATCATTCAATCGTGAGTGTATGCATGCTGTTGTATGTTCCCAGACTCGGACCCAAGGTTATGCGTATGTATGGATGTATGAATGGACGCCGTCCCAGTCTATAAGCGTATCTTCTCCTGAGCTGCCTCGCCCGTCACCTCTGCGATGAAGTCTGACATGGCCTCAAAGTAGCCCTCTTCGAGGACACTCGAGTTATGGTCGCCACCGGGCAAGGGCTTCCACCGCTTGGTGGGTGCTGTGGAGATCTCGTACAGTTGTTTCATGTGCCGCGGTCTGCTAAGCGTTAGTCTGAGCTCTGCCTCGTATTGTTTGGCCATTGAAACGGGAGAATAGGGTTGATCATCAGGGTAATATTTGCGTTCTTATCAAGACCACGAGGGTACTTCATCTTTTGTGGGTGATGCAAATTCGATCATCACAGGATCAAGTAGTTGCTGGGGGGTGTGGGAGATGGAGGGAGATATACTTACGGCACGATCTCATCCTGCAAGCCACTGATGAAGAGGGTCGGCACTTTTGTGATATTCGGTAGAATCGACTCACTGGGCCAGACCTGGTGGCATAGCAGGGTAAGGTATTTGGCAGGGGGCACAACGGAAGGGATGAGCTTCCGGATGGAGAGAAAAGTGTTCTCGAGGATCAAGCCAGCAATATCCCCCGCTTCCTGGTTCTTGGCCACGAGCTTGATACTGACGGCCCCACCAAGGCTTTGGCCGTAGATGATCAGCTTGTGGTCTCGCGTCTCAGCCCGCTGCCGCAGGTAGTTCAGCCCCGTCTGGGCATCGATGGTCAGACCGGACTCGTCGGGCTCGCCCGTTGAGGAGCCATAGCCTCTGTACTCGAGCATAAAGACATTGCACCCAATGTAGTTGATGATCATGCGAGCAATAGGTAATCGGTGGCCTATATTCCCAGCGTTCCCATGGAACATCAGGATGGTGATGTTGGAGTTCTTGTGGCCGCGAGGGCCACGGATGTAGTACGCTGAGAGCTTTTCGCCATCATCGGTCGGGATATACAGCTCCTCGAAGTTTTTGATGCCAAAGTCGGAAGGCTTTGGAACATCGGAGCGAGAGTTTGCAGGAATGTGGCTCGGGTAAATGAGTGCCCTAATATAAGCGAAAGATAAGGCTGGGTTAGCGCGGGGCCGGCATGATGATGATGCGGGTCAGGTTGGGGCAGCAGCAGCAGCAGCAGCGGAGCGACAGTGGATGAAGAAACTGGAGGAGAACGGAAGAGAGACAGAGCCAGGACATGAACTAACTTTTGCTTGAAGTATAACAGCGAGGTGAGGACGGCGGCAATGCCCTGTGAATATGCGCGCGGCAAGGTCAGCTCATGGGGACTTTTCTGCAACCGGACTGGGACCTGCATTCAGGTGGATGGACAGCGGCTTGCGGCGGAGTCGACGTACCGTTGAAGCCAACGCTGGCAGACGCATGTAGCCGGCGACCGAGCTCAGTATCGAGACGGTCTGCTCGAGGTAGCTGGTGGAAGTTGGCGATGTAGGAGTGTTGGAGCTGGACATGGTTGTTCGGCTGGTTTTGCTGGGCATTCTCCGTACAACAAATACCAAGCCAGGGGTGGGCAGCGAGGGGCCGAAAATGCGGTGACCCAAGCAAAGTCCCGACTGGACTACCTAGGGATGAAAGAAGGACAAAGACGGTGGAGAGTTGGGGGATGAGGACCGAGGACCAAGAAGCAGTTGCCGCAGGGCCACGACGAGAGTGGGCGCCAACAGCTGATTCGAATGCAGGCCTATCCAATGTAGTATGTATGCATGCATGCATGCAGGCAGGCAGGCAGGCAGGCAGGTAGGCAGGTAGAGGCGACGGAGCGGATGGGCTCCCGGAGAGTCGGGCTGAGATGTCGCAGGAGGTAGGAGGTTGATAAGGATAAAAACGTGTTATTGAGGAAAAGAGAGCGGAGAGTAGACGACAGGATTAATTGCCGAGCTAGATCAAGCGATGCCAATAGTAGCTATTTCGTGCTCTTCTGTAGGCCCTAACGGCAAAAGCGAAGTCCGGTGAATATCTCTCGATGCACCTATAAACCCCGGCGACTACCTAGGTATCTGGGGAGCGATCCCGCTCAAGGCAATACCATGCAGGAGTACCGCATGGGGTTTGAGGTTGAGAAGGCGGACGAGAGCCGAGGCTGAAGCTGTACAAGGCGGCTCGTGTGTGGGATGGGATGATGTCGAGGGAAGGACAGAGGACAGAGGACAGCGGTCTGCTGAAGGGGGAATGTCGATGCCGGACAGGGATAAAGTATATGGCGAGAGGCTGTGATGGTGATTGTGGTGGATAGAGTTGAAGTCGGGCCTGGAGATGTCAGGAGGTGGAGAGGATCTGACGACGGGGGAATCAAAGGCTTTGAGAAACAAGACATAAAAGGACCTGACCGTCCTCGTCCTCAGCTCGAGAGCACGAGCACCTCAACAATTGAAGTTACCTACTATTATGTCCATTTACTACCTCAGGACTCGGGTATTCGCTCGTTCGTAGTGGGGCACGGATGATCTCCGTTCAGAGAGGTGGAGAGAGGGGAGATGATGCTACATGCCTAATATGCGAATCAGAAGTAACGGCCAACGTTAGTTTGGTGGTAGAGTACCTTAAGGTTGGCGGGCCATCTCAGGTACCCGTGTCACCGTTTTACCCCTTACCTGAGGTGCCCGACTTTGCCGGATCCCCCATCAGTGAAGCTGACACACAAAGCGAAACAGTTCAATAGTCCGAGAGAGTCTACCAACAGATCGACGAGACAAGGAAAGATCAGGGAATGTGCTGTATGTGCTGTATTACGTGGGCGCGTGCGTGAGTTTGATCATGACGGCCATCAACCTTCTATTAAGTCTAGCGCAATGCCATGCTGCAAGGACAACCTCAGAGTCACGTCAAGGAGGGGTGATTCAATGGCAGCGCCAGGGACACACTGACGATGATGTCGGTGGAAATGAGCACGGGCAACGCCGTTTCCAAGCTTGGAAGCTTCCAAGAAGAAACAAACGAGCTTCTCCACGACACGTCGACACGACAAAACAACGCGAGAACGCCAAGGGGTGCTGTCCAATCGTAGCATGCTCCTCTTGTTTAGCCGTTCATTCGAGAGATCTCGACATGCTGCGTACGCGTTGCCATTATTGTCCCCTGATCCTGATCCTGAAGTTTCGTTGAACCGTGGCTTTCTGGGGAGATGGCAGCCATTGGTGGGTGGGCTGTCAAACCTGAACCGTGGCATTGAAATGTCATGGTTTTGCCCCTGGCCTCTTGCGGAAAGGGATTGACCACATTTGAGGCCTGCATAAGAGTATAAATGATAGCTTACCCCAAACAAAGCCCAGGCCCGAGACCTCGGGAAGCCAAGCAGAAGGGGGCTGCTTTTCTTGTCGATGAAACAATATCTCACACTCCTCTGCAGCAGTCAGCATCCCGCTGCGTGGGGGTCTTCCGTTTATACACGGACAATTACTACCTTACGTAGACATCGTCTAGACAGCAAGAAGGAATGCGGAACTTCTGCTTTCTTCTTGTCCCGGTTGCTCGCGCTTTTCCCGTCCTTGTCCCGCTTGTGTCTCTGAGCCCAGAAGCTGACGCCGTCTCCATTCCTCAGCTTCGTGTCATGCTCGAGCAGCAGTAACTACCGTAAGCCCGTCTATGCTGATCCAGGGATATCCCCTGAAACGTGCCTCACCTTGGCGGCGTTAGCCTCTTTGTGGCAGTTAGCTACATTGGGACATAGTGCCACATCTGACGGGGCATTGGAAACCCACGCAGAGACAGGCTGAGGCGAGCGAATTTGAATTGAATTGAATGGAATGGAAAGTCGGATTCGTTCGCCATAATAAGCAAATGTTCGCTCTTTTGTGTCTTGTATCGCCGAGGTGGGATACCGGCGGGCGACAGCATAACCTCGTGGGTGCGGATAGTTCATGATAGAATACCAGTCAGAAGGATAGTTTTATGCAAGGGGCGACGGTATGCACTTGAACTTTGTCATGGCTGCCAACATCGAGTTTATTTGGCTGTTGAAGCATAATTTGATTCTGGACCTCCCAGCCTTATTCATTGGGTCGATGTTCATTGTTCATGTAGACCGCGGGGGATGCTACGGAGGGGAAGTTGTCGGAGGCCGGGGCCCGTCGAAGATGAACCGGAAAAGACCCCCATACTGTAAGGACCGGAATTCTTGACAACAACTCATTTAGAGCTCCCATCAAACGCAACAAAAACCCCATTTCTTCCCCCCGCTCCGTTTTTTCTTCTCGTCTTTGTCTTGCCCCGCAGCAAAACGGGTTGGTGTTGCAGAAGCTATCCGAGTGGACTCCATGACACCCTTGCAAGATCCATTGAAGCGCTGCCACTTTGAGGCCCGGCGCACATTTCTCACATTGCAGACAACCTGGAAATCAAAGTCATTGACAAGCAAAGAAAGAAAAAGCCATCCACCCAGAGGTCAGGTACAGCACACCATCAAGCTGCGAATCATGCATTTCAATAGTGCATCGTTGATCTCCAATATTGAGCAGGCGTCAAGCCCCCCTTTGAGACGAGTTAATTGGGCATTCGATTGTGAAATAAGCGCGCCACGGGCAAGGGGGAACAGGAACAGTTGCTGCAACCACCCTCCGACACTTCTGTCACGCACCCTGATGCCGTCTCGAACGAAACTGATTGACAGACGGGAAGAGTGCCCATTCCCGCCAGAAGCATCACGTCGTGATGTGACTGGCGGCATTGATTAATGTCCTGCCGTGGTGCGAATCGGCCAATGGTGACGTCGCCTCACCCGAGTTTCGAAGGAATGCCTGGCTGGCGCTTTGAGCAGCGATGTCCAGGGCGGGCGATGAGACTCTAGGGTGCTGGTGAGGTGTGCATCATCATCATCAGGGTTCTACTAATACGGGTAGTGTAATGGGTCAAGATCCAATCATAGGTTGATAGGCGTCGCCGTAGCAGCGGCCTCACCCACACTGATAGGCTGAGACAAGTTTGGGCTGTCCAACCAGATGTCCGTGTTTTGGACGTCGCTTGAAAGGAGGCTTTGTGTGTGTGCGCAGTGCATGTCGGCCGTTGTTGATTGTTGATGCTGGTGTTCAATCCATGGCGTGAGATATCCTAATTTTGGACCAGCCGCAATCCAGTGCCTTTTGCCATGCTGTGCACCCCAAGTTCCTGAACTGTTCCTGTGCTTTCCCCAGTTACTACCTAGCAGCTGTTGCCCTTTATGTAGGCCTTTGTTTGGCTGGTACGTCAGTAGTTTCATCCGCGACATCCACATCAAACCGCCCTCTTTTTACATTGTCTTTTTTTCTTACACACAACATCCACTTGGGCTTCTCAAGGACAAAACCTGTCGCACTTTTCTTTGGCAGCGTGTCTGCATCCATCCTTCTTGGCTCTCCCTCGCCCGCAAGAGACAGACTCTCGCTTGCCCATCATTCGCCCTCCTAATTTAAATCTTGCGATCACACGCCACTCTTCCCGCCCACTACCCGCGCCTCCATCAACTTGGACCAGAGAGATCCCGTCGCTGCCACAACCGTGCCCTTGGAAGCTCGACAGACCCTGGCTCAAGGTCCTCCACCTGACTCCGGGTCTCTCATCTCATCTGCTCGCTATCTTTGTCCCGCCCGCCCCTCCATCAAACTCGTGCTATCGTCAACCCTCAACTTGACTTCCGCCTTTTCTCTTTTCCGGGGACGAACGACACATTCCTCCTGTGCGCGACTACCTCTCAACTGCCTCACTTCCTTGTTCTCTTATCGCTCCTCGCGCCTATGCTGCCCAATAGTGCCCAAACTGCACCCAACGCAACCTCAGAGAGCTAGTCTTTGCGCCTATCATATCAGCAGCTTCGTCCAGGCCAAACAGGGCTCTGCAAACCACACTACCCCCGATTTTTAATTTTTTTTGGCATCGAAGTGCCCAAAACTCGCCTCGGCCGAATCACTTCGTCGTCCGTGGCCCTTACGCCATCCACTGATCGTCTCAAGATTCAGCACTTCTGCAGCCTCTTCCAAGGCCTTGAGCCTAAGCTGCTCCCGTTAAATACCGCGGCCACTCAAGCTGCGGGTTGCTGATCTCACTTCTCTAACCAGCTTGCCACCCCACTCATTAACACTTGAGTGTCTCCCTCTGAGCAGTCATGGTCTCCTTCTCCTGTGAGGTACGTTATAACTGCTTTCCTTCAATGTTAACTAAGGCTCGATTATCATTCCCTTGCTGCTATTACATACTGCCGCAAAAGCCATATCCATATCCCATATCTCCTACACAATTGTCCACCCTCCTCCCGCCTCAATACCCACCCCCCCAAGACATCATCATACACGCCTGACATCACTCCCACCACACCATTCTTGTCACGAACTGCCTCCTTCAAGGGACACCCCTTCTTCCCCATGCCGATCTCCTGGCCCACCACAGCGTTCTTGCCATGCCCTCGCCTCCCCTGGCATCCTTCAAATATCCCAGTACACCACCCCGCCGCATCGAACGAGTCTCCATTGTCTTGTATCCCACTATATACCCTTCTCGCCGTATACTCTTGCTTTAGCCTCGACCTCTTTGTCCTAACCTCTGTTGTCTCCTATAGTCGTGCGGCGACGTCCTCACTAAGAAGAAACTCGATCCCCATCGTAACCGCTGCCGTGGCGCTACCTTCACCTGCATTGACTGCATGGTGCACTTCCCCGGCGTCCAGTACCGATCTCATACCGTACGTATTCATAGCTCCTTTGCTCCCAGCCCCCGACTATGTGCCATCTTCTGACATCACAAAGAGTTGCATGACCGAAGACCAAAAGTACCAAGGCGCTCTCTACAAGGACAACAAGAACAACAAGAACAAAAAACAGAAGCACAGTCATCCCAACTACAATCCTACGACTACCCAGCAGACCCAGGTCCAGGCCTCTGCCCCAACTCAGACGACTGTTAACGACAACTCTGGAACTATGGCTCATTACGCCTACGTTGAGGACTTTCCCGAAGACCGCGACTACGAATGGGCTGAATACGAAGAGAGCAGCGACGATGACTCTCCTACCGGTCCCCCGCCAGAGGCGCCGACGCCCCCTTCCGCTGCCCCTGAGCCCCACGTCGATGTATTCGAGTTCCTTGTCGGAACCGGCCAGACACCCAATGCCTCCAATATGAACCTCGCAACCTGCCAGGAACTGCCTGATGCAGAACCAAGCACTTCGCTGGTGCGATACGAACCCAAGACAGAGGACTTTGCCCTCATGGATGATGACGACGACTACGACGATGACGACGATGTCGATGACGAGCCCCCCGTGGAATATGGGAGTGCACCTGTGCCCGCTGCACAATTCGTCACGCCGGCTCCGAAATCCGAGAGACGCAAGAGCCGGAGCAGTACCGAGAAGAAGGACAAGAAGCGCAAGCGATTGCACGTCGACATCCCTAGCGACCAGGTTATGACGGATGCGCCACCTGTCCTGCACTCAGGGCTGACTGGTGGCCTCAACCGTATGATGCGCCCCGTCTTCCCTCCGTCCCCCGATTACTCTGGTGGTGACGCCCCTGAAGTTTCTCCCGCGAGTCCGTTAAAGAAAACGAAGCACTCCAAACACTCCAAGCATGCCAAGCATGCCCATGGCGGCCACAGCCTGTTTGGCATGATTGCGGGCAGCACCAAGACCAAGTCGAAGACCAAGTCGAAGACCAAATCGTCAAAGCCTAAGAAAAGCTCATCCTCGTCAAAGAAGCCTTCGCACAAGGAGAAGAAGCCCCAGCTCATTGAATACCGCCCTCACAGCAAGGAAGGCAAGACCGAGCCCGGTGAAAGCCAGGTCATCCTCTACAAGCCTCGTGCCGACGTCTTTCTTAGCTTTGTCGACAAGGGCCCAGAGAGTGACAAGGGTTGCAGCATGAACAAGATCCTGAAGCGCTTCCATCGAGAGCGCGAGGCCACCGGCAGCGAGCTGGGCAAGGGCAAGGAAGAAAAAGAACTCTGGAGGTCACTACGGCTTCGTCAGAATGAACGAGGCGAAATCGTCTTGTTCTCTATCGAGTGAGTCTCCAGTTGAGATCACGTATAAAAAAAATGTGAAAAACAACAGTGGGCAATTATGGTCGAAAGCCGGGCGGATATTGAAAGGAATAAAGGAGTTATGAGGTCGCCGATGCATTGAAGCAACGTTTTCACGATACCTTGATGGGCATGCTTTCATTCTGTGTACAAGTTTTCCGGGACGGATGGGATAGAAGGGGTTCGGCTCGCCCGCCAAGTGTGTACTTGGAGGTTGCAAGCCTTGAACTCCCGGACCTGGTCGAGCAATTCCGTGTATAAGTATACAAGGGAGTGGATGGGTGGTCCTTGCTTGATGCAGGGGCGCATCTTTTCCTTCGTGTCCAGATGATCTTTATCTTTGGGAGACTATGTTTTTGGGAGCGAACTGGCGGGTAATGGGCGGTTGGGGCATTTGGGCATTGGATGGATACCACGGGAGAGGTTTTGGAGTGTTTATATAGCAGCGCAATGGCTGCCTCGAGGATGTCGTTTGGCATTGAGCCTCGGTATCAAGCTTTGACATGTGAGCATCTGACATTGAGGATGTAATGAGCAGTTTAATGTTGTTCATCTGAATTGGATATCTATGTGGATCTACATTACGCGCAATGGTAAAATGTGCTGGGCCATGGCTTCGCGACGACACAATGGACACTCGGGCTTCTCTCTAACCCAGTCCCCTATACATTCCCAACAGAAGACGTGCCCGCACTGCGTCGCTGAAGGATCCCTCATCTCCTCGAGGCAGAGCGTACACTTCCTCTGCTGCGCGCCCTTGATGTAGCCCATGGCCTTATCATCCGTCAACTGGATCCGCGGCACGGATGCCAGGGGCGTGTGTGTGGCAGCGGCAATGTCAACCCTCGCCTTGGGGCTTTGAGCGCCCGGAGCAAGCAACAGGTTGTTGTCACCGTTGTATGCTCCGTCATGATTGAGCGAGATGTTGTCCGAGGGAAACGCGGCGCGCTCACGTGCAGCGGTGGCGGCCTCGGAGAGCGTGGAACGGACGTGCATGTAGCCCTGAACGGCGAGCTGGACGATGAGCAGGACGCCGAGGAGCTCGTAGCCTGCGCGATCGGGCGTATCAGGTACGGTGCGTGTAAAGACGTAGCGCAGGGACAGGAGTCGCTTGGAGAGCTGGTAATAGGTGCCACTAAAGTAAAAGAAGGCCAGAATGACAGCCTGGAAGGGAGCGCCTGATGTGAAAGACGCGAGGTGCCGGTCGATGTAGGCCCATATGCGAGCCTCGCGCCCTGTCGCAGCTTTGTCATCTCGTCGGCGGAGGGTTTCTAGACGGCGTTCGAGGAGGCGGCGCAACCGGGCGCGCAGGCCGGGCAATATGCGGGCGGCCACATACGGGAGAAGGATGCTGGCAGCTACGTAGCCTGCTCGACGATCAATGCTCGGCAGTTTTCCATCGCGCGCATCAATCTGCACAAGATCGCAGTACTCCTCACCGAGGGTGCGGTTGCCGGGGAGCGTTGTGAGGGCGAAGTAGGTGAGAGCGGCGATGGTCTGGAGCTCCGGTGCGCGGGCGTGTGTTAGGCGGGCGCCTCGCAGGCGACGATGCAGGTCGCTGAGGATCTGGGTGAGATGGCCTGTGAAGTATGCATCTTTCTGGTGTGCGCGGATGATGTCGGGAGCGGTGGCGAAGGGGTAAGGTGAGGATTCTGGAGAGTCGGAGGAGGACATGTTGGATGACGAGGATGGGCGAGGGGGCAGGCCTCG
The DNA here is from genome assembly GCA_014824385.1 of Fusarium cyanostomum. Taxonomy (NCBI): domain Eukaryota; kingdom Fungi; phylum Ascomycota; class Sordariomycetes; order Hypocreales; family Nectriaceae; genus Fusarium; species Fusarium cyanostomum. Next base: position 41,685 of record JABCKW010000428.1, read on the forward strand.
GTGGATGGGAGGGGTTGAGTCGGCTGATGTGTCGCGCGATGAGTGGAAGATGCCGGTTGTTGTGGTATATGAAAGTGCACGTCGAGTTGCCCCAATTTCGAGGGTTGGTGAAGTTGAAGTTGAAATTGAGCCTCGGGCAGGAAGCTCCCCGCGATTTCCATGTGCTGATTTCCTTCGTTCAGGTACGTATATGCCTCTCGCCGCTCGACTTTATATGAAACACCACCGGCATCGGAACTAAACAAAGGGCCAAGAAAGGACTCGCTTGATATGAAAATGAGAAACCGAGGCTACATAAGGCGTCACAATACCTGTTTCCACCCTGTAAGGCTTGAATTTGAGAGGGCTTGGTAATTGGAAATTGGGCATGGGGCATCTAGATAAAAAATGCACATCAAGCTAGGCGCAGCAGTGAACACGTCAGTCACAAGCAGAATGGCAGAAATTGCGGATTTATTGTTTAATTGTCCAGATCACAGATTTATCGTGAACTTCAAAGAACCAGAGGGCTCTATGTCCGTGACGGGCGACGAGGAAGGCCAGAAGCCGATACTTTTGCGCTGGGCGGCAGTAGAGAAACTACCTTGTTGGCTATGGGAAGTCGGCTGGGATCAAGGAGTAAGGTAGCAAAAGTCTCGGCAAACGATCGGAGCTCCTCGGGTTCCCAACCATGACGATCAGAGAAGCGAGAAAGAACTGTTCATCCAGTGAGCTTCAAAAATGTTAGGCGTATGAAAGTGCAAAGAGCAATGCAGGCACGTACTCGCCCCTTTGTAGCGAATTGTCATGTTATCTCTCACGGGGGTTCACGCCGCTGTCTGTTCCCTTTGGCTGGACGAGACATATAGCTAGACGGAAGAGAAGGTCTTCGTGGTGGAAGGGAATGTCCACGAAGCGCTTGTTGAGCTACGCTTTCTTTAGCGTGGCGGTGGGAGGGAGTGTAGCTGTCTCTTGATGGCACTCTCCTATCTATATGTAGTTTTAAAGCCCTGATCCAGAGCAAAGTAATTGGCACCTTGCTTGTTGTTGCCTGATTTCTAGAAAAATGTGGAGAGCTGTGAGCTCACCCTTTGCTTTGGCGTTGATATGAATACCACGATCCAAAAGTATATTTAGGATCGGGTCCGTCGGCGGTTGGGGACAGTAGTGTTTATTATTTGCCAGTATGTGTAACAGGGTCATCTTGTCCTTGCCCGTCCAGTTGATATCGATGTCTGGATTCAGCAGAGCGGTCAAGTCTGGAAAGTTGATATAGTAACCAGATAAAAGCTCAGCCAGCATTACCTCTCGTGCACTGCTTTCTTGGACGACGAATTGCTGGACCTTTCCCCGGCCATTCGGTCCGTTCAGGGGGGCTGAATGGCATAGGTGGAATCCTTCGTTGGTCCTACCATTCCCAGTTGAAAATGATATAACCCTCGCTACAGGTCGAGGGTGGTGTGAGGGACAATGGAAGAGGACGAGAAGTTGCAAGCGCAAGCCGGTTATATATACCTGGAACAAGAATCGGCAGGAAAACACAATGCTGAATAAGTGATATTGACGTGCAATGCTGGAGTAATCACGGTGCATTTCTGAAGATGAAAGGGCAAGGGGAAGGTGGGAGGGGGGGGAGATATTTATCTGTAAAGTTCGAAGGGCTGACAAGCTTTCGCTGAAGTCTGGTGTATGGATGTTTGGCCAGGAGTTTGGCGGCACACGTCACACAGTTAAGAACTTCAAAGAAGTAGACAGACAAATGCTTACTTGTTAAAGCCCAGGCAAGTAGTTGGTGAAACCAGAATCTGCATACAATCAACAGAACATGATCCACGGCGTTTTCATAGCAAAAGGATAGATAGATAGATACTTTATCTAATTGAGGAGCTTTCAGTAGACAGGGACAATAGTCAGGCGGTTTGCGAGATTGTAATAAGAAGCGGGTGAGGAGGCATACAGACAATACCCTAGTTTCTCACCACGCACAAAGAGAATGGTCAGTGGTCGGTCTGTAGATGCAATCGTGAGTAAAAAGAGATTATGTGCCGGTTCAACCAACCTCACTCAACCACGCTCAAAGTTGGTTGGGCTGGCCTGATTACCTACCTACTGTGAGAACCCAAGGCCATTTCTATCTCGTTCTCTCCCGCATTCTTATCGCGGCAAAGATGCAACATCATCTGTCTCCCGCTTTGCAACCGGCAGAAAGCACAACACCACGGATTGGAACAACCCCAGCCAGCACCAGATAAATCGTATAAAGTTGCAAAAAGAAAGCTGATGGGCACTGAGAGACTCTGCTCCCGCCAGGGCTTGAACCTGAGACCTTCGCATCACCGGATACTCGGTATGAAGTATTAGTACGACGCTCTAACCAACTGAGCTACGGAAGCCAATCAGCTGTTGTTGAATGGGCCGTAGTTCAGCCTCCTTGAATCCTTCACACAAGGTCAAACACTCGAATTGAATGGTTCTCTGATAGAAAACGACAATTAAGACTTGTTTCTGCCCAAAGAGAGCCATGCATACTTTATCCGGAGTTGCGGTTAAGTTTCTAAATAAGGAAATCTCAACAGGTCTGTAACCCAAACCGAAACTTCTAGAGACCCATGACAAGGAAGACAGCCTAGGGAAACACAAGCGCAATAGTCGTTCTACTCTAATCCTTCCTAAACATTTATATATAGAGTGTCTTATACTTGGCTTACTCAAGGCCTGCTATAAGAGAGCCTGCTATAAGAGAGCCTTCTAGAAAATCTCCAATTACAGCCACATCTAGACACGTGCTTAAATCTGTAAATAGCAGTCCTGTTTAATTCTTAGTTGTCTTCTATAGCAAGACAAAGGTACTACCCAGTAGACATAATAAGATAACTATAGAAGAATATTAGATATATTGCTCAAATGAAGTTTAAATCTCCCACTCTAAACTAATATGTACAAATCTTAATAGAACTCTTAGGGGAAATAAGATAGGGAATTACCTACCTGTTCGCTATGTCTTAGGTACAGTCTGGCACCTTCGCAGATATCATACAACGCTCTTTACAAGTTTCCAATACGCCCCCGTAACGAAGAAACTCCTAACCCAACTGTTGCGGTCCCAAGGGCGGCTGGTTGAAATCAAATGGCGGCATGATGCCCTGTTCACTACCCTGAAGCTGCATGCTCAAGAATTCATCGGTCACGAGCGTTCCCAGCTCCTCGCCCCATTGCGCCATCAGCTCTGCCGTCACGTTGTGGCTGAGTTCCAGACCATTCATGAGGTCTGGTACGTTCAGCGGATCTTCGGGCGGTATCACCACTTGGGCGTTGCGCGCTCGCACGACATAGTCTTTGATCTCGCCCATGCACGGCCACGTATGCTGGACTTCCTCCATTGCATCGATGACCGTTGATAGCGATCGCGCAATATCTGAATCATCCCATGACGCGCCCTGGAAGAAGCGCTTCATCATGATTGTGCCTGCTGCAGTGGAAAGGGTCTGTACAAAGTCTAGGGGTAACGAACGGAAGCGGTAGTGCCGTGAATACGTCCGCATCAATCGAAGAATGGCCTGCAACGACTCGTAGCAGATCTCGACGTCTTCACTCTCGGCGATGCCCTGCTTCTCATACATATGTGAAGGTGGTCGGTGAAGGATAATCATGATGGTATGGAAGAGCATGCTAGAACGGGTTAGCAAATAGGAACGACATGGCTCAGAAACGACAACTCACTGCATGCGGAGGACAGAGGGTTGCACCACGCCTACTGTCCATTGGTTCCAGTGAAGGGTTCCAGGGAGGCTGGACAACCACTTTGTCAGCGACACGTGTATTTGCCTGGACCTGGCTGCGGCTACTGTTGCGTCCACGTTGCCGCGACGGTTCTCGAAAAGATCAGTGATCATGACGTGGGCGATCTTGCAAAGCTCGGCCTGGTAGATGAAGGAACCAACAAGGGCAACGCCGTCTTCGAATTCTGTCGCAGAGGCGCCTTTGCAGATGTAGGTGTCGAGGAGGCCCTCCCAGTCGGGGGGATATTGCAGCCGGATGGTGTTTCGAACATCGGACTCGCTGGGGTGTAGAGCCGGAGGCCTTCCAAAGTAGAGACTCAGCTGCTTATCAGCGATGAAAATGGCCCAATAGACTCGTCTCAAGATTTCCGTGTCGCGATTCGAAGTCCCTTCTGTAGAGGCGTCCCAGTTGTTAGGGTCCAGATGGAGACCCATCTCATGCGCAAGGCGGAAGGCCATGCCGGCGAAAAGCCAGCCTTTCGATGTGTGCCCTACGCCAATCTCGCGATACCCTAAGAGGGCCAAGGCTTGCAAAGAGGTGAGCTCTGGGCTATCAAGAGTTGTGTAGATGAGTTGTTGGGCCTGGTTGGCAAAAATATCGGACACTGATCGGGAATCGTCGAGCTGCATTGCGCCCAGAGAGCATATAGCGAACAGGAGGGCATCTGAATAGTATCTCCCTGAGCCTACATCGTAGTCGCGCAAAAAGTACTCTCGGTAAACGAGCATATGGAACTGATACTGGTACTTGAAATAGGCAGCCATGCACGCTTGAGAGGTCTCATCGTGTGGTGCATACACGAAGCTAGGATCGCGCGGGCTGCTTGTGGCACTGTTTTCCGTCATGGTCCCCATCACGGTGCGCATCATAGGGGGAGCTGAATGAGATTCAGGCTGAGGATCCCCATCATTCGATGATAACGCTACATCCTGAGAGAGGTGGATGTGAAAAGCGCTGGTTCCGCCAAAGAACTGAGTGGCATGACTTGACCGAGGCCGTCTAAGCTGTCCGGAACGCACCTGAGCAGCTACCATTTTGGGGTCGGTGTTTGGCTTTTGTTGCTCTGTTGGTGACTTGTGTGAGGTGTCAAGTGAGGCTGGTGGTGAGAGGGCCAACTCGGAGAGCATCTTAATTCTCTCGGGGCTATCGGCAACGGCGAGTTTGCGGATCAACAGCTCCAGCGACGCAACCTGGCCCTCAAGAGCCTGAACATAGCCCTTGGATATCGGCCTTTGACGGGTGAGTTAGCGAGGGCCTGCGACTTTGATATGGTGGTGCCATACCGTTGCTTCTCCCCACTGCCGCTGAGGATACACTCCGTGCCCGCCTTGACGCAACGCGAGCATGGCCGCTTACGGTCACACTTGATCTAAAGGAAATCTGTCAGTTGCTGGGATAGTCCGCGCGACCAAGGACAGGCCAACGGACCTTGCGGCGACGGCATCGCTCACAGCTAGTCAGTCACTCGAGTCAGCGCATTTTTGCCATCAAGTGGAGCCTCAAGACTCGGGTGAGGGTTGTGGAGAGACTCACGATATCTTAATAGACTCGCCCATTGGCGTCTCCTCCATGATGACGGTCTTTTTAACGGTTGAAACCGAAAGCAACGAAACTTCAGAGCAGGACGATCTCCAGAACTAGAGGTACTGAGACGGCGCAACGGACAGGCAATAGCCGGAGGCCAGAGGAAGTAACAATAGTTGTGGTTGGCGGTGGAAATGTCCGGGTGGGGTCCAGTAAGAGTTGGCCGTGGCGGCGCGCTAAAATAACGTTAACTGTGGGAGCCTGTTACACCTCTAGAAGAACTACAACGCGTTTTCTCGCCTGCCCCAAGCTATATTGGTTTTTAATATTACCTAAAACTG